>JAUPMG010103153.1:0-12230 GCA_031762675.1 Pachysandra terminalis | reverse complement strand
AGTTGCTATTAATGTTAGTGGTTATGATATACGATCCGCGGTCTAGCAATAGATCCCGAAGGTCTCACCTCGTGATCTGTGCCATCCCACCTTGGGATCTGAGTCACCGGGATCCGGGGCGTGACATGAGCCCTGATAAAGATGCGCCAGTGTAGACTACGAAGTTGATGCCACTTATGGGGATGATAAGAAACGGTGCAGTGGTGAGTCTTTCCTTGAGAGTAGTGAATGCCGCTTGACAAGTGTCATCCCAAATGAATTTGATGTCCTTCCGCGTGAGCTTGGTTAGCGGTGTTGTAATACTTGAGAAACCTTCAATGAATCTCCGGTAATATCCTGTTAACCCAAGAAAACTATGAATCTCTGTGACATTCTTCGGTTGCTCCCAACTAGAGACTGCTTCCACTTTACTTGGATCTACTGTGATGCCTTCCCTGGACACTACATGTCCTAGGAATTTCACTTCACCTTTCTATTAAGGTTTGCAAACCAATGCTGAGGTGTTGTTCATGCTTTTCCTCTGACTTTGAGTAGATCAAGATATCATCAACAAATACCACGAGGACCTTTTCTAGATAGGGTCTGAAGACTCTCTACATTATATCCATGAATAATGCTGGGGCGTTATCAGCCCAAACGGCATAATCACGCTCGAAGTGCCCATAGCGTGTCCTGAACGCTTTCTTCGGAACATACTCCTCCCTGATCCATAATTGGTGATATCCGGATCTGAGGTTTATCTTTGGGAAATACGACGCTCCTTGTAACTGATCGAATAGGTCGTTGATACGCGGCAACGAGTACTTATTCTTCACCGTGACATGATTTAGCTTCTTGTAGTCGATGCAAAGTCTGAGTGATCCATCCTTCTGCTTCATGAATAAGACAGGCCCTCCCCATGGTGACGTACTAGGCCGAATGAATTGCAGTGCAAGAATTTCGTCCAACTACTTCCTCAGTTTAGTTAACTCAATAGGCGCCATCCGATACGTCGGTAATGTGATTGGCTGAGCTCTTGCGACTAACTCTATACAAAATTCCACTTCTCGCTTAGGTGGCAACCCCGGAATATCTTGAAATACCTTCCCGAATTGACACACAACAAGGATACCTTCCGACTCCTCATCTTCTACATTAGACCCTTGGTCTAAACAAGCAAATATGTTGGGCATTCCTAAACTTGAACCCATGACCTCTATTAAGTCACCCTCCGGTATTAGGAAACATATAGTATGGTTATGGCAGTCTATCTGCACACGGTGTGCAGTTAGTCAGTCCATTCCCAAGATAATATCAAATTTTTGCATATCCAACACGATCAAGTCTATAGGTAGAGTGAACTCATCATTCACAATCAAACAAGACTTACACACCATATCTAACTGTGCTGTGACTCCTACTGGATTTGCTACTATAAGACACTCTTCTAGGTTCTTCATGTGTAATCCAAGACTGTGAACCATTGACTTTGAGATAAAAGAATGTGAAGCTCCAGTATCAAATAATACACGTGCTGAAATATGGGAGAGTTGAATTATACCTCCTATAACCACATTCGGTTGAGGCTCTATAGAGAATACCTTGGCCGTCTGAGGTTCAGGTTGAAGTCGGGGTTGAGGAGGTCCGCTCCTAGTTCCCTTGAAAGGTGGCACTTGTTGGATAGGGACTGGGTTCTGGACATAGTGTGCCCTGGGCACAAGTTGTTGCTGCTGTTGCGGTTGAGAAGGCTGACCTTGGAAGAAGCTTTGATTAGGATTCCGTGGTGCATGGCAATCCCTGAAACTATGACCTTGCCTCCCACAATTGTGACATCGCATAGGCACATTCCCAAAAACTTGAGGATTGGAAGGTCCTTGCGTTCTCTGCCGCTTCTGTGCCTCAAATGCATTACCCTTGGAGCTGGTTGGTCTCGGATCGCTCTTTGCGTTCCTTAAGTCCACATTCTTTCTGAATTCCACTATATCCCTTTCAAATTTTTGGGCACAGTCCACAACTTGATGGTATTCAGTGAAGTCTCTCACCACCAATCTACTACGAATGTTGGGCCTCAATCCGCACTCAAATGGGAAGGCCTTCTTTTCCTCGTTGTTTACGACGTATTGGGAGAACTGTGACAACTCCGTGAACTTGGCGACGTATTCCATCACCGTCATAGTCCCCTGTTCTAACTTCATGAATTCCATCTCTCTCTCTCTCTCTCTCTCTCTCTCTCTCTCTCTCTCTCCGTAAGGTCTTAGGGAAGTACTCCTTATAGAACACTTCTTTAAATTTCCGCCACGTGTTGACAACTGCAACACTGAGCGAAGCCTTCCACCACTGGCGTGTTTCCCCTTCCAGCATAAAATCCGCAAACTAGACCATGTCCGCATCATCCACCTTCATTGCTTCAAAGATGTGTTCAATAGAATCAATCCAATTCTGTGCCTCTAAGGGGTCCACAACTCCCCTAAATGGTGTGGGTCCTAGTTTCTTGAAACCCTCTAGGCTTGAAGTACCCATATGTGTCGTAGCCTGAAGCTAGACTTGTTGTCTTTGCATCATATTGGCCATATCTCCTAAGGCATGATATACACCGACCAGATTTGAATCTTCTACTTGATTCCCTGCCAATGGAGGATCATTGGTACGATGACCCCTCCTCCTATTATAACCCTCCACTAACTGCGGATCATGAGCATGCCGACCTCTTCGTCCAGCCATGTATGAATTGAGATGTATGAATCTGTAAAAGAATTCACGCATCCGAATCTCTTGTAAGTAAGAAGTTCAGATGATTAGCTTTTAACAATCGTCACACATAAACTTTTGAAACAACGACAATCCAAAAACTTTTAAAAACTCAAATTCTGATTTAAAGCGAAGAACTAAAGCTCTGATACCAACTTTGTCACAACCTAAACCTAATAGACCACTGGGGGCCCAGCGGAGTCTAGATAGTGACCTTCACTTCCTCGGAAGGAGAGTGGTAGTCGATTCAAGGCAATAGCAAAATTGAATGCATTCACATTCAGTAGAAAATAAAAGATATTTACATAATTACATCAAAGTAGCAGCGAAAAATGAAAATATGAGTTCTAGGTTTAAAAAACCAGAATGTATAATTAAGAAGATACAACCTGGGTATCTTCCAAACAAAGGAAATCACTAATAGTGTATCAAAACCGTACAAAACGATTACAAAACAAATGTTTTAAACAATTACAAAGCGGTCACTAGGATGTGTAGAAATTGTCTTCCTCTCGTATCCTTCTGCTTCCTCAATGTGTTCGTCGGTAGTTGCAATTTCTAAGTTCCCTGAAATTGTTTGCTTAAAAGCATGAGCTGACTAGCCAGTAAGAATTAGATTCAGGAATATATAAGGTAAACCCTAGAGTCTAAACAACCACAATAATTCAAGCACAAACAACAAGTAAGAATATCGCAATGCAATGCATGGGCAGATTGATTATTAGATAAAATGACATGCACCTAATCTATAATCTTCACCAAGGTGACTTATCAAACAACCTACATGCTATGCAAATGCAAACTCTGATAGAATGTCAATGTGAACTGTTTCCTCTGATTAAATCTCAAGATCATCACATACGTTCATATCATCATCTTGTTGGATTTTAAAACATATAATTAGATCTAAACAAGGTTCATCACATATCTCATGACATTAAAGGATCTAAATGCACATAACTAGTAGCCTTATCATAATCTTATGAAAACAACTACCGAAAAAATCATGGAAATCACCTACCTCAAGCTTTTCTGAAGAAATTTCTCCAGCAAGAGTATCCTCCACTGAACTTCTTCTCCGTATATCTCCTTCTCCCTTTTCTTCTTTCCCTTTCCTTCTTCTTCTTCCTCTTCTTTTTTCCTTTTCTTCTTCCTTTGTTCGTACCCTTCTTTTCTCATATATGTTTTCCTCTCTTTTCTTCTCCTTTTGTCGTATACTACAAGATGGATTTCGGTTATGGGAACTTTCCCATAACTCCACGTACTTAGATGGAAAGTGGAGGGAATCTAGTATTTCACCTTCCATCTATATCCCAATCCATCTAATTCAAAATACGAATATTGATTTATGGCTAATCTACCCTTTGTGGATTGTCCATATGACTACTCCAGTCCCCGTTGACTCATAGGTCCATTCCATAACCCCAATCTCCACAAGGATTCAAATTACATAAGTAACCCTACTAAATTTAATATTAACACAAGGTCCCTATATTATGTTGTAATTACAATTACTACTAATTTCAATTAATTAGACACACAGCCTTATATAACCTTTCCCAGAAAATTATTATTTTTAATTATAATTAACTTTTATTAATTCTAGACATGTATTTGGGGGATGATTTTCATCTTGGATATCCAGGGATTGGATCGGGTATGAGACAATCACTATTCGAATGACAAACAACATGCATATTGCATTCATTAATAATTGAACCAACATATCATATTGAATGAGCTTGCAATGCATTCATTAATACTTGAACCAACATATCATATTGCATTACACATCATGTCATATATCATTATTTGCATATACTAATTTTCTATTTTTGTCTATGGGAATACCAATGAAGAATGGCATTGTCTCTACTTCAATCTTAAATATTGTTTTAATTTGTTTACATACAAGCTAAGTGTAGCTTACGCTTTTAAGCAACCGTATTTCAAGACCTATAGATGAGGGACAACAGAACTATGATGATCAAGATAGAGGACAAGCATATGATGAAGACACTAGTTTGAAGCATGAGACTAAGAGTAGTTTATTTCCGCTGTTTGGTGTAATGGATTATTTGTAAGGATATTTCATTTCCAGGTTTTATAATTATCTTAATGGATTCTACGTGTTTGGCAATGTATTGACTACAGCTTCTATGTGGAATGGGGTGAGAGTCATATTTCGAATCTTATAGGGACTCCAATGAGATCTCTAAGGTTTGGGATGTGACATATCTATAGGAAACTTCTTAGGATTTTTAGTACATCATAGAGGAATCAAGATTGATAAGAATAAAACCAAAGCAATCATCGAAGCGAAGCCACCCATTAATAAGAAATAGTTGCAACGATTGCTCAGTGTAGAGGGTGATTTTGTGAAAGTTACCAATGGTAGTATTACTGATTGATGGAAGCCTAAATCAACTAGTGACCGTACCCCATTTTTAGAAGAATCAAAAGAGTAAAACTAAATGACCGATTAACACAAGTTGAGTCAGATTGGGGAAAATAGTGGTCAAGGTGTTAGAAATTTGTGAGCACACGTCAAGGCCACGTTTTAGGAGTCTTACTCGTTAAAATCCTCCAATCCCTCTTTTGATTGAGATTTAGACTGAGCCTTTTGTAGGTTGCCTACATACCCAAACATGGATTAAGTCAGACGTAGTTCAAGGTCTTAGGATTTCATGATCTCTTTCTCATTTTTTTTTCATCCTTTGTTTAAAGGAAAAGGGAGCCGCTATTTATGGCATTTAGGAGAAAGATAACGACAGTTAGTGATCCGTTTAAGATCCACATGGATAAATCATGGGTGATTCCCTGGGAGGTATCCCTGTGATCGAAAATAAGGTGTGGGGATTATGCCCACTAGCTTGAATGAAGCCGTAGAAACTACGGTGTACACGTAGAATAACCTCCTAATAAGGCCGTGTATGCAGGGGACGGGTCACGACGACATCTATACCTAGAATTGGATCTAGTGTGGACATACATTATTCGAAGCCAAAAGCATGCATATTGCGTTATTCATATTAATTGTGCATGATATCACAAGTGGTGATAATATATTGTTTGCATGAGCATGCATTGCATACATTAGTAATTGAACCAGAGTATCATTGCATTGCATTTATTCTATTTAACTTATTCATAAGATTCTGTTTTGTTGTTTGCTGATAAGTAATAATAAAAATACCTTGGATAGTGGATTTATCCCTATTCCATTCCTAAGGGGTATTTTAGTTTGTTTACTTACAAGCTAAGTGTAGCTTATGTTTTCAAGCCTAATTATTTTTAGGAACTTTCGAAGGAGAACTACTTGACTATAATGTGCAAAGAGGAGAGGATATACAAGAAGATGATGGCTATAATGTGTCATGCCCCAAAACCAGTCGCTCGAATCCCTAGGTGGGAGGTATTTATCCCAAGGCATAACCTTTGGGTTCCATTGCTGAAACGTGGATTGCCATACCAATACTAACAAGAAAATAAAAGTAAATGCTTACCTTTATTAATCAAAATATGCGGAATCTAAATAAAACATAAATAGTCCAAATAACGTAGTCTATGACTTTAGCTGAGTCATGATCACAAAAGAATGTAAACTAACTAACCTATTACAATTCAAAGTTCTCAAATCCCTAATCTAGATAATGTGAAAACAGTAAATATGCAGCAGGAAGCAAATCCAGTCCAACGCAAGTCCTAGTCCATAGCAAAGTAATTCGTGTCCATCACCCTTCTCATCCTGTAACATGAGAATTGCGTGAGCTTTGAATGCCCTGTAAGTTCATTAAACAATGTCATCTATCCATTTATGATATCAATAGATTCAACATCAAGTCATGAATACAAGCATGCAATATAACAATCCAACATAATGATTTAATGATGATATGAGATGCTGTGAGATGCAATGAATGAGAATGCAGATGCTCTAGATGAATGCTGAACCAAGGAATGCAAGATGATATGCAAGTGAATGACTTAGAAAAATATAGCTTGTTAAGCACCTCATAATTTCACAAACCAATATATATTACCAGAATTTCGGGCATAGGCCACTAGGAACTACCAGAAGTCCTCTCTTCGTTCAAGGTGCTAACCTATGGTAGAAGGTCACCATTGTGCTAATTTAGAGTAGATGCTACTATTGGAAATTCCAACCCAATGCTATCTTAAGAGTGTACGATATTCAAGGTATTCCAATCCGTATAGGATCTCGCAAGCACCCTACCCTATTTTAAGCGGGGATTTCAACCCACAAGTAATGTAGTAAAGCTATAAGAATCCTAAATAGGAAACCTTTATTTCCCACATCCAAGGCATTCTTAACAATCTACATCAGCCTAACATGCATGCATCAGTTTATAAACAATTACCAAATCAAATTCAATTCAATTACTATCAAGTCCAATGTGATTGATTGGTATTAACCACTATGGAACTCCAGGATAAGGTTTATGGTCAATCTTGAGTCCTACAAGTCAATGGCAAGGTCAATGGTACGAGTCCACATGAAATCCTATTCAAAATCCCAATTTATTGCTCACTGTGTCAGTCTGGGTGCGGCTTCGGTACCCCGGTCGGTGTACCGGTGAGTGCCGAAGGCCCCTATTTGCCTATATTCAAGGCTCTGTCGGTACCCCTGCCGGTGTACCGGTGGGCGTCGATGGCCAAAAGTCTGTGATTCAATGTATGGGTACTTCGTTCCCTCAATGGTGTACCAGTGGGTGCCGAAGCCCTTTTTGAACATATTTTTAGTCGCTGGTTGGTACCCTTGCTGGTGTACTGGTGGGTGCCGAACTGGTGGTAATCTTGGGATTTCCAGATCTCGGGAATTTCATCCCTTTGATCCCCAATTCAATTTCAATCAATTCTTTTGGTCTCTAATCCATAGGTTTTCACGCTATACATGTTTGAACATAACCAAAGCTATTTCTAACATATTAAACATTCATGCAATCAAATCATCAAAATACAATGCAAACACCCAAAAACATAAATATGATCACATGGACTCATAAAAGGATTGTACAATAAGAATTAACTTACCTGATTTGATCTAAGATAATCAGATCTCACCAAGGTCTTCTTTTCGTCCTCTTTTCCTTCTTCTCCATCCTTTGATCTCTTCCTCTGGCACTGCAACAAGAAGTAAGATTTAGTTTTCCAGACCTTAACCCTTTCTCTCTTCTTCTCTTTTTCTCTCTCTCAAATCTCAGATTTGAATCCAACGTCCAAAGCTATAGGAAGTGAAGGGAATATTTATCTATTTCCTTTCTCTCCTCCTAAAGCTAATCTAAATCCAATTCTCATAGCCTAGTACGTATGGAATTGAAAGACAAAATCTAAAATAACTAATACTACCCCATTTAGATAATAATTACATTAGGGCCCCAAAATAATAACTTTAATTAATAAAATAACCCTTATACTAATATAATCTGCAATTTAGATAGTTAGATGTACAATAACATATATTAGTAATTATTCTTAAATTAATATAAGTTAAGGAACCTTCTAATAAAGGATCTAAGTCACTACAACCTACCTCCCTTTAAAGAACTTCGTCCTCGAAATTGCGTACCTTAATCCGCGAATAGTTTCGGATAACGCTCTCGAATGTCTGACTCCAACTCCTATGATGCTTCAGATTCACCGTGATGTCCCCATTGAACTTTCATTAAGTGAGTGGTCTTGGATCTCAACACTTGCTCCTTCTGATCCAATATCTTCATTGGTTGCTCTACATAGCATACGTTTTCTGTCAACTGTAACTCGCTTCAATCTAATACGTGTGCTGGGTCTGGTTTGTACTTCCGAGGTAGTGATACATGGAATATGTCGTGAATTGCTGCAAGTTGTGGTGGCAATGCAACTCTGTATGCCACTGATCTGATGCGCTCTGGTACTTCAAATGGTCTAACGTATTTCGGTGCTAACTTTCCTTTCTTGCCGAATCTCATCACTCCTTTCATAAGAGATATCTTCAAGATTACATGGTCGCCAACTACAACTCTAGCTCTCTCATCCTACGATCTGTGTAGCTCTTCTCTCCACTCTGTGCTGATTTCAATCTCTCTTGAATGAGTTTCACTTTTGCTGTCGTCTCGTGTACTAGATCTAGTTCTAGAATAGTGTTCTCTTCAACTTCTGTCCAACAAACTGGTGAACGACAAGGTTTACCATATAACGCTTTGAATGGAGCCATGCCAATGCTCGAATGATAACTGTTGTTGTAAGAAAACTCTACCAGAGGTAGATGTTCTCCCCAACTACCACCGAAGTCCATCACTCAAGCTCTAAGCATGTATTCCAACACTTGGTTTCCTCTCTTTGTCTGTCCATCCGTTTGTGGGTGATATGCCATACTCAAATCTAACTGTGTGCCCAAAGCTTTCTACAATCCTTCCCAAAATCTCGATGTAAATAAGGAACCTCTATCTGAAACAATGCTCACTGGAATGCCATGAAGTCGCATGATCTCTCCAGCGTATAGTCTCACGGTATCCTCGGTTGAAGCTGAATCCTCACTGGTAAGAAGTGGGCTGATTTTGTTAACCTGTCCACGATTACCCAAATCAAGTCCATGCTACCTTGTATCTTCGGCAAACTGACTATGAAGGCCATGGTGATGTGCTCCCACTTCCACTCTGCTATAGGCAATGGTTGTAGTAATCTCGCTGATCTCATGTGCTTGGCCTTAACCTGTTGATAGGTAAGACACTTTGCCATGAACTGCAGAATCTCTTTCTTCATTCCCGGCCACCAATAGCACTTACGCAAGTCTCGGTACATCTTGGTACTTCTCGGATGAATGGAATACCGTGACTTGTGTGTTTCCTATAATATCTCTCTCCTGATGTCCTGATCCTCTGGAACACAAAGGCGACCCTGATATCTAATCAGTCCGTCTGAGTGTACCGCCCAATTTGGCTTATTGTCATCGACTGCTAACGACAATAGGTCATTTTCGTCCTTGATCTGGCAAGCTGCTACATGATGCTATAACAAAGGTCTGGCTACCATGCTAAAAAGGTAACCACGGCTCTGCTGGTTCGCTATCTGAACTCTCAAGTCTACTAAGGTCTCCTGAAGACTCCATTCCTGGCACATCAACTGAGTTAGAACTCCTCGTGGTCTGTGGCTCAATACGTCAGCTGCAACATTCGCCTTCCCAGGATGATAGTGAGTGTCGAGATGTAGTCATTAACTAACTCCAACCATCTCCTCTGGCCCATGTTGAGATCCTTCTAAGTGAAAATGTACTTCAGACTCTTGTGATCTGAATACAATTCAAACTCCTCTCTGTACAGTTAATGCCTTCACAACTTCAAGGCCAAGAAAACCGTGGCTAACTCAAGATCATGTGTAGGGTAGTTGCATTCATGAACCTTAAGTTGTCGCAAAGCATATGCCACTACACGACCCTGTTGCATAAGCACAACACCTAGGCCTTGCAAAGATGCATCTGTTTAAACCTCCATCTTCTGTCCTGCGACAGGTACAACTAAACTGGGGCTGAGGTCAACCTCTTCTTGAGTTCCTTGAACGCTGTCTCACATCTCTCATCCTAATAGAACTTCACGTCTTTCCTTGTCAAGAGGGTCAACGGTGCTGCAATGGTGGAGAATCCCTCTATGAACTTCCTATAGTAGCCTGCAAGACCAAGGCAACTTCGAATGTCTGCTGCGTTCTTTGGTCTCTCCCAACCGAAAACTCCCTCTACCTTAACTGGATCCACGGAGATGCAACTCCTGGATACTACGTGACAAAGGAATCTCACTTCCTCTCTCCAAAAGTCGCATTTCTCCAACTTAGCATATAGTTAGTGATCATGCAACGTCTGTAATACGATCCACAGGTATTACAGACGTCATCACATGCCGTGCTGTCCTGTGAGTCCTCCAGAAGTGTCTCTTTCAATTCCTCCATTTCCCTCTGCATGCAAAAGATAAGATATAAGGAATATAATTGGAAAGTAACATAAGCATTCATTTAGTCTATGTATCAAAAGTCAATTAGATCACCACTATAAAATTCTTCCATTTAGCAGTTAGCCGTTAGGTACCCACTAGTGTGTTTTTTAGGTAGCCTTTGATCCAAACTTGTTTTATCCTAGAAAATCTTTTGAACACTTGTAATATGTTAAACTAAGTATGTTAGACCTATTCACAAGTCCTATAAGTGCCTTTATAAAAATTTGGCCACCTTGAACCTCTTTTCACTGATTTTGAACTAGACCTTAATATTTTGCAAATGTGGTGGGAATGTGATTTTTATGATTTCTATAGCTTAAGAAACCTTAAATACATTTGCTCATATGTTTGAATTGGATTTTATTGCTGTGTATAATCTGTTATGCTGATATGTGTGTTTTTGGGTGACTACTTGTGCTGAATTTGTGTAGGACCATGAAATTTTGCAAATGTGGGGGAATGTGATTTTTATGATTTCTATAGCTTAAGAAACCTTAAATACATGTGCTCACATATTTGAATTGGATTTTATTGCTGTGTATAATCTGTTATTCTGATATGTGTGTTTTTGGGTGACTACTTGTGCTGAATTTGCTTAGGATCATGAAATTTTGCAAATGTGGGGGGAATATATTTTTATGATTTCTATAGCTTAATCTACCTTAAATACATCTACTCACATGTTTGAATTGGATTTTATTACTGTGTATAATTTGTTATGGTAATATGTGTGTTTTTCGTGCTGAATTTGCCTAGGACCATGAAATTTTGCACATGTGAGGGGAATGTGATTTTTATAATTTCTACAGCTTATGCAATTGAAAAAGTACCAAGGAACACTTACTATTTTTTCAGCTGCCTCATGAGAAATGGGATGCCCATCCTTATTGACATGTGTCCTTGGGGAGATATCTGCTCGACTAAATGGCAAACTGGAACCGCTCTTCACCCGCTATTAGAACACAAAAGAAAAAAAACATTCTCTCAAATTACAGGTATGAAAGAGAGTAAAAATAAAAATTAATAATTTAGTAGATAACTAAACATGAGAAATTTACCTCCTCCTCTACCACCCTAGCAAAACTCTTTGAACCAGACGTATGCATGAGCGTCTGCTTCGATCTGTTTTCTTTATTTCACGTGCTTCTTCTCTGTATCACATATTAATCAACAAGTAAGAGGTAGTTATTATTTATTTTAATTTGTAGTCTACGATAATAAGGAAATAGAAATATTAAAAATACATCATACCTGGGCCTCATCGGAATGCAAGAAGGCAATAAAATTACGCCACTGCTCTGGTGGACAACGATATGGACACTTTTCATACAGTAACGCATCTTTGTCCACCCTTTTGTCGTGGGACCTATATTCCCTCCATTTCTTCCCAATGGATTCCAAACAGTATTTACGGAGGTTTGCCAGGATATCAAATTTTTCCTGTATTGCACAAACCAAGGAAAATGTGGAATTACACTAGGGCATTACATAGTCCTAATAAATAAACAAACTTAAAATACT
>JAUPMG010103133.1:0-12230 GCA_031762675.1 Pachysandra terminalis | reverse complement strand
ATAACATGTCCATTGCATGACTACCTTGATGTTATGTTTGCAACTCTAAAATTTGTGAAGTTAAAGCGATTGGTGGATCTGATACGCCGAGAGTTGCTGACATGATGAAGGGGAAGGGTCGAGAGAAGATGCCACATCCTTTGACCTTGAGAACAACTTCACCACAGAGAAAGAGGATGAAGTATGATGGATGATAACATTTATTGGTTATTGTACTTGTGGACGTGTTTTAAGGTTTTTATGTATTATTGGTTCTTTGACTAATCCAATTATCACAACAGTCGGAATGATTCGGTTGATAAATCGACTTTTAATTTATTTTTAGTAATGTATTTTTAATGAGCTTTGTAGTGAACTTTGACGATTTCATACCTAAAAGGCTGGTGTTTAATTTATAAGTTGCATACTGTCAAAACATGAAACTGATCATTCAGCTAATCCAACACTTTAACTCATACAAATTATGCATAAATAGCAAACACGATGCATAAATAGGAATCTAATTGGATTCAAAGCCTTGGTAGAGATTGGAAATCGGAGTCATCAGAATCACATTCTCGCTGCCGATGAGTGAACTCATCCGAGAGGTCTGATTCTATTTGATATTTATCCAAAATATCGCTAATCTCCTGCGCTAGTGGTTTGCCCATGCCTACGTTTTCGTAATCTTTCTTCAGCATATATAATTTAAATGACCTTATGGAGCGCTGATTCATACGCTCGTTCTCACTTTTCATCAAGGGCAAAGCTTGTTCTATATTTCGATCGCTACTAGGTGAAAATTGTAGAGACCTACGTTTGGGAACTGGTTGTCGGTAGTGACGTAATTCTTTTTCTAACGTTTCACCGGGCAAATGCTCATAATGCCACTCCCTAACAAGGTCACGCAATGAGCTTCATGGTTGTCTATCGGAACACCAACCTACTCCAATCACCGTTGTTCCACCTCCTTCTGTTGTTCACGTTTCCATTCCATCAATTGTTTACGTTTCTTTGAAAATGAAGAATCAGTTCTCAATAATACAAGTAATAACTCCAACACTGTTAATATGTTTACTTATAATGAACCACCAACTGTGAGCTAAATGTATTCCATTTCTTTTTTGTTTGTACATTTAGATTTTACAAATCAATGCCCATATCAAATCTCCTTGGACGAACACAACTCCCTATGACTTTTCAATGACAAAACGAGTCATTGAATCCCGCACACAACTCTCCATACCACAATAATGATTGACAATTCAAGCAAGTCATGTGTGAACAATTACAAGTCCTCAAAGACTTGTAACTGTTCCACATAACAAACAATTGGCATTCAGTATTCTACGGTATATGTATTTTATAGTATAAGTATTCTATATAAAAGTACAAGTATTCTATATAAGCATTTTATAGTATGAGGTTTCATGTCAGTTAAGCTATAGTATAAGTATTCTAAAGTATAAGTATTCTATAGTATGAATTTTCATGTCGATTAATATTTTTACCTCAGCAATTGTGGATAATATTTTTATAACCAGTTATATGCATATAAAATCTTCAAAGAATAGCATTTAATAAAGACAATATAAATAACCCAAGAATCTGGATTTGATTGTCATAAACATAAGGTAAAAAAACCTCTTTTTTATAAGAGGTTAGCACTACAGTACAGAAGAAGAATCTGCTTTTCATCTTCCCTTAATTCTCATCAAACCAGAAATACTCCTCATACTCTCGATGTAATGCTAAATGGGGGATTACAATGCTGAAGAGAAAGCTTAGGCTTACTACCCAACAAAACTCACAATTAAAACATAAATACATTATACGATAATAGGTTACATGTTCGAATCTGACTCGTTCGACATCTCCGAATCAGATATAAGAGAAGCTGGTAAATTATTCGCAATGTTTGGAACAGGAATACTTATATTATGCACAAAGTAAAGGATGTGATTGTCCCTTCTAATTCTTAGTCGCATCCTATTGAGCTCGCGATGCATGCGCTCAATGGCAAGGTATAGCTAGTAAATGCTATCTCTTGGCATTGTTTGTGCGTGTTGCATAGAGACACATAAATGTCGATTGTGACATTCAGTGATGAGATGCTCTGCTCGATTCCTGAGTTGCACCCATTCTTGGATGAGCACTTCATACTCTACACAATGATCATTTCCGAGTCCAGGCATTTTGGCTCGTTGTGAATCGAAATTTCTCAAGTGTGCTTAGCATAAGGCACCTACCTATTTATAGTAAACAAACTTGTACGAATATGGCTATATTCTTTTGTGCATGTGAGGTGGTGAGGTACACATTTACAAGTAACAAAAACAAAAAACATTTACGAGTATTTTAATAAATCCAACAAGTATGGCTTGTGCACAGTTAGAAGTCATCTCAGAGACTTTTAGGTGTACATCTTACAACCTGAAGTAGACTTATAAGTTCTATTGTGTAGGTGAGGTGTTATTGTGTCTATAATGGCTTGTTCAGTCACAAATTATCTGAAAGACATGTACGTGAGGTGTTATTGTGCAGGTAAGGTGCATTTAGAACATACTTTATTTCTGTAATATGTGAACATATTATGCCCTACAATTTTTTTATTGATCTTTTTTACTTGTTTGTATATTTAACTACAAATGGATGTGACAATACCTGCAGAAATTGAATGATAAGTCCTTTATAGGTATTCTGTGCAGATTTACAACCCTGTTTAGCACATTCACAAGTATTTTCAACCCAATTACAAGTATATTTAACACATTTACAGGTCTTTTCAGCACAGTTACAACTCCATTCTTCACGAATTGCTCTTTTCAATTTAGCACAATGAGAAGTACTTTGTCAAGAATATACTTTATTTCTGTAATATGTGAACATATTATGCCCTACAATTTTTTATTGATCTTTTTATTCATTTGTATATTCAACTATCAATTGATGTGACAATACTTGCAGAAATGAAATGATAAGTCCTTTATAGGTATTCTATGCATATTTACAAGCCTGTTTTGCACATTCACAAGCATTTTCAGCCCAATTACAAGTATATTTAACACATTTACAGGTCTTTTCAGCACAGTTACAACTCTATTCATCACGAATTGCTTTTTTCAGTTTAGCACAATTACACGTACTTTGTCAACGTTTAAAAGTCTGTTTAGCACCATTCTAATAAATGGAAGATGGATTACTCCACCAATTGATAATGTGTTCTCAGGACTTTCTAGAATAGACTGAATGAGATTCCAATATACTATGGGCTTAAAGACAGAATTATATGGAAACCTGATCTAAATGGTAAATTCAACATCAAAGCCACTTGGATCGCACTAAGACAACCCAATCTAGATGTGTGCTAGTACAATCTAATTTGGTTCAAAGGCAGAATACGAAGACATTCATTCATATGCTGGCTTACTGTCAATAATAGACTCCTAACTCTTGATAGACTTGTGAAATTTGGGATGATCCAAAGGAACAATTGTGTGCTATGTAGAAGGAATATTGAGACTCATGAGCATCTGTTTTTTGGTTGCTCTTACACAGCTGCTATTTGGGGTGAAGTTTTGAAGCTTTGCAACTTGAGTTGTTCATTCTTGAACTAGACTGATTTATTAAACTGGTGCAGTATCAAATTCAAAGGTAATAGTTGTACTGCCTATATCAAAAAGTTGGCATTTAATGCCATTATCTACCATATATGGAGAGAAAGAAATGCGCGTATCTTTAGATCAGAATATAAAGTTGAAAGATATGTCTTAGATTTGATTTGTAGTGATGTGAATATCAGAATGGTCAACTTCCAGAAGATTACTGTGGATTGTGCTGAAAACAAGGATATATGTTCTAATTGGAATTTTCCCATCAAGTTTGTTAAAGAAAAAGTTATGTCTATGGTCTGGCTTCATCCCCCTAGTTCATCTATTCTTTTAAATACTGATGGGGCTTTTTCTTCCAATAGAGGAGGTTCTAGAGGTATTCTTAGAAACAATTTGGGCATTTGTCTTGTTGCCTTTGCTATAGCCAGGTCTCCCTCTTCTGTGATATGGCATGAATTAGAAGCAGTAAAAATTGGGATAGATATTGCACAGGATATGAACATTACTAATCTAATCATTGCTACAGATTCCTCTTGTGAGAAAGCATTCCTTTCTACTCAATTGGAAATACCTTGGAGATACACAAATCTTGTGGAGAAGATTTTGAATAAGGCTAATAAGTGGTCAATACAACATGTGTATAAGGAAATCAATGGTGCTGCAGATTGGTTAGCATCTTATGCTCTTACTTTCAATAACCTTTGCATATGGAATGAAGATGCTAATCTCCCTATGGATCTTGTTGATATTCTTGATAAGGACAGGAATGGATTCAGTTACAGTAGAATAATTCATGATTAGTGTTGAGGGCGGTAATCTGATGCTGTACAGTTTGCTACGCATGGATCATATGATGGGACTCCTGCTAGGCGTTGCAATCTTTGTACTGGAAGAACTGGTCCTGTTAAGGGTGGTAGATTGTTGATACATTGATACTACTGAAGCTTGTGTTTTGCTGTAGTGAAACTACTCTATCATAAGTAGTAGCTTCCTTTTATTTGCCTTTTGAGTTATTTGTAGTTTTACTGCATTTTCTTCCCTTTAGGGAATGGTTATGCCGCTGGGATTGTAAATGACCTGTATTGAACATTTTCATTTATATTATTACTTACCTTCCCCCAAAAAAAAAGTCTATTGTGCATATTTATATGTATTTGAAGCAAAGTTACAACTTACAAGTTGATTGAGATACAACATTACATTATAATTTCAGTTGAAAATACTATTAACATTAAGCGCTACTATAGAAATAAAGCTCATTAGTTATTCAAATCTAATTTGTTGAACTCATCCAATACCCTACGGTCAAACTGAGCAACTCTTTCAGATGCCTCGACCTCAGTTTCAATCAGGTTTTTGATACATTGGGTGTTGCCTATATCCTCTTGAACTAATTTATTTACACGATCCGCTATATTGTCATCTCTCTCTTTGCTTTGGACCCAGGCAAAGTATCCACAAGCAGGATCTTGTGCCTACAAAATATTATAAAATAGTATCAATTAGTACAAGTCCTTAGGAATTAAGCAAAATGTCTAGTTTGGAAAACTAATCGTTGAGTTAGGACATGCAAAGAAACGACGTCCGCAAGAATCCTTCTTCTTCGTTGTTAAAATTTTGCAAAAACCTGCTTTGCAGGGGCACAACTTATACTTGTCTTCCCATATGAAGTATCCACAGTCCTTCACATCATTTTTCCCACTCTGATTACGCTGCAGTTCAAACTATGAAGGTTAAACGAACTATCTATTTAATTCTTAAGCACAAAATGTTACCGTGTAGTAATGTTTAAGCATACCCAGTAAGGACATCTGTAAAACCATCGATCTGGATTACTTTTTGTATGAGACTTCAATCGAACGCACTGACTACGTTGGCAGATACAGACAAGTAAGCTGTTTGTAATGGTATGTGAGGATGATGATGAAGCCATGTTACTGTTGGAGTCTTGTTGCACCAGAGATTAGAGCGAGCACGATGATTGTTGTCTGGTATCGTTATCTTAAAAATTTATAATGGTGGAAGAGCGTGAACTATTAAGTAACACTTGAAGTTACGTTTATTATTATACGATATATCCGATATTTGTAATAACGTAACACAATTGAGCATATATGCATAATTGTTTTTGTTGCCTTGATAGCTGCTATATAAAAAAGGATTCATTAGATACAGATAGTTTAATCACAATATTGGGATTACAACGCGGATCAACAAGAGGGCCCAGCTAAAAAAAACATACATATATATATACAAAACAAAATAACCACAATGATACAATGATTGATTAGGAGATAGCAGTGTCCACTACTAACAGTTTGCATTGAAAGGGAGCTGATGTCTTCGATTTTAGGTGTCCGTCTGAATTGGATGAGCTACTTCCTTCTTGCATCTCAGAGCTGGACATAGCATTGGGATCCTCGATTATAAAATTTGCGGATGCAAGGAATTGCTCATTGACCCCTGCCGCAATCAGGCTATTGCGTACTTCCTGAATTCTGCCATGACGATAGATGCGCTTTCTCAACCGCTTAATTTCTTTTTCCATCCTGATGTTGGCCGCATGTACTTCGTTCGCATCTCCCCTCAGCATTATCCAAGAGACACGACGAGGAACGGGAATCCCAAGGTTTCGGCATTCAAACCGAAGCTCCATTGCGTTGTTGTATAAGTTTTCCCACTTTATTTTCTCGATTGCAAAGTCCAATATAGGGTCTCCTGCTGCTTCATTATTTGCCATCTAGCACTATATTCGATATCAATTTGAGAGTTGGTAGCAGTGCCTCTATGTGTACTTAGTAATTGAAGTCAAGTCTAATTTTATATTGATCTTTTTTATTTGTTTGTATATTCAACTACCAATTGATGTGACAATACTTGCAGAAGTTGAATGATAAGTCCTTTATAGGTGTTTTGTGCATATTTACAAGTCCATTTAGCACATTCACAATTATTTTCAATCCAGTTACATAGATACAGTCACTAGGACCATGTGAACTGTTACAAGTCTTCAAAGACTTGTAACTTTTCGGCTTTTACAGCCTTTAGGAAAGCTGTAAAAGTTACAAGTCTTGAAAGACTTGTAACCTTTCAACTTACATGTGAACATTTGTTTGTCTTTTTTTTGGTTTGTATATGACAATACAACTTGATGTGATAATACATGCAAAAATGGAAGATATGACAATACAAGTCTGTTTTCAGTTGTGCATATTATACCCCTATGTTGTTTCTGATTTTAGGCCTATTTCATAGCAGATTCATTTCGGATTGCATCCAATCAAGATTGATCTCATGAAGGCTTATGAAAATGTCAGATGGGAATCAGTTTATCATGTTCTCCATAGCAGGAACTTTCCCCCTTTTCATATCCTGGATAAAAGAACTGCTCTACACCCTATTGTTCTGGAAAATTGAGCTTAGTTATTATTTGCTGAACAGTCGAACACAACTTTTATGAGTTAGGATCAGTGAGATGGAGTTTTCTATTAGTTTAGGCATTGATGTCCTATATATAGATAAAAATTTATTGGAATATTATTTTGGGAAAGTTAAAATCTGTCAAACTACTCTAGATATTCAATAGTCATCATTCTTTAGGAGAAACATAATTTTTTTTTACACCCTCTTTCTATTTTTGAATCAATGACATGCTCTTAATTTCACCATTATGGGCAATTATTGTTAATGACTAACACCATCTAGGTTTTTTTTTTAACTAAATCATGTCTTCAAACTATAAACAAATTACCAAACCTCCTCAAGTTGTCTTGGCATCTTCTTTTATGGTGTCATGCTCCATCACTCCTTATTCTCCTATGGAGTACTCGATACAATTATGCTCACTGAGCAGCAACTCCTTTGCAATAGTTCTTCGTAGAGTAATGAAACAATGCTGCAAATGCAAAACACAAGTTAGAGTAGTTGCGCAGCATCTTAAAGTAACATATCATGGCAACCATATAACAAACAATGAGAACACATAGTCCTTACGTCTTCGATTTGGATGGGATCCAAGCCACCATTCCATGATTGCATGAACAGGCACATATAGGCGTCACAATCATGTTTGTAATAGGTGAAAATAATAAATCCAACATTCCTCTTATTACAAAACATTAAATTACAAAATAATGTATTAGAAAGAGTTCAAAGGTGGGCTTTCAACTCTAATTACCCATTCTTTTGTTGTGGGATGTTGCAGCAAACAACTTTCCAATCAATTACATCACCAGAATGCTCCAGTTCTTGGAACATGTAATTGCACTCCTCTTTCTACAACATCATAATATAACTATACTAGTCTACCAATTAAGAATACATCAACTTAATTGAGCAAGTGCTACCAACCAATTTATCGACAAGAATTCTCTGGGCACTTGAACCCTCGTACTTTGCTTCCTTCGCTTCTTTCATATGCACCGAGACCATAGAATCCAATATTTCAACTTTACCGAGATCCATGTTCCATACGATAACATACCAGTGTTGGTCTTGGCATGTTGGAAAGAATATCTGCATAACCAAGGAAGTATCATACATATGCACCTCTGAAACAATTGGAATTTATGAACGTGAAAGTAATATCAAACCAAGTTGCATTTTGCGATATTATATCCCACGTGCTTCAGCTTCCAAATGCGCTTATGGGAATACAACCCTCTGAATGAACCAATATCAATCATATTCTGTTAAGAAGGGTCAAAATTAGACATGATAATGTAAAATATATGAAAGTTTAGTAAGAACTACCATTCACCGTTAATGAGGAGGAGAAGTAATGCTTTTTGACAATCCCTTCCTTTGACACTTGATCCAGTACAAGCTTCATCCCGAAGACATTGATAATCTACAAGTACCGAGAGAGGAATTTATTTTAATGAAACATTTTACATCAATTTGAGAGAAAAAGATAGATAACAATGTTGAGAGGTGTACTTACATCGTCAATTATGAGCTTCCTTGGTAACAATGTCTTAACGTCTCTACGGGTCAGACTGTCTAACCCGATATTCGCCAACACTTCACTACATATATGACATTACCTCGGTAGATATTAATACTAAATCATTTTTAAAAGGTACCAACAATATAGATGAAATACAATATCATACCTTCCTTTTCTTATGGGGTGGAATGCGTAGTCAAGTACAGCTCGTGCCAGTGATTCCTCATCCACGGTGGTACGTTCTTCTCTCTATATGAATGTGTATAATGCTTAGTAATCCATAAACGATTATTACAATCATTATGTCAATGTTGGTGCTATAAAAGATAAATGATAGTCCCACTTTCATTTTTTTATTCACCTTCAATGAAATTTTCAAGTATGTAACAAATGGAGATTTCAACCATTTACTCTTAAGCCTCGTTCTTGCCTCTAAATCTTCATTTGGCGTTGCAGCTTTAGAGTAGACTGAGCTTGCCGAGGAGGTTGGACGTAAAGATGCGTCGGGGGTGCCACTGGGTAATGACATCCCATTAAAATCCATAATTTTCTCACCATCATTTACAACCTGATGAAGTTGTGGGCTTGCATGGCTTGTTTCAGCTTCAAATGGTGGCTCATGGTGGCCCCACTAGCGTCACACTGGACCTGATCAAGTGCCGGACTTGTATGGCTTGCACATCTGGGCTCGGGTTCAACAGTTTCTGTGCAAGGCTAATCGGTTGCAGCTTCCGAGAAGGTATTGCCATCAATTGAGATTGCGTCCCAACATCCTCCTCCTGGCTTACATCTACCAAGGGATTTCTCTCCTCCAAACCTTTGGACGGTGCCTTAATGTCCTACGATAAGTTCGGAATATGGATTGAGCTTAGGCCATGTAGTGGTAATTAGAACATAATAGTTGAAATTATTGAAATATATGGCAAAACCGTGAGACAAATGTATTACCCCAATCTTAGTCACAATTTATGAAACCTGCTCTTTAATGTGTTTTAATCTTGAATCAATGTCTTTCCAATTCGGTGCTGCCTTTTACCAATTTCTTAAT
This sequence comes from Pachysandra terminalis, assembly GCA_031762675.1. Classification (NCBI taxonomy): domain Eukaryota; kingdom Viridiplantae; phylum Streptophyta; class Magnoliopsida; order Buxales; family Buxaceae; genus Pachysandra; species Pachysandra terminalis. The sequence continues at coordinate 2,644 of JAUPMG010103133.1, read as the reverse complement.
GACCTAAAGTTGGTTAGTAAGTAAATAAGTCGAAATAAAGTGTACAAACCAATTCACTGTTCCGTTCAAGTATTGCCTCATCGTTTGCTCAATGACTTGAACTTTGAAAAGTAGTAAATAATCAGAATTTAAGTTTACAAACCAATCTAAAGAAATAGAATATATTACAATCCAAATACACGATATAACTGCATGACTAGATGGCATGGTTACCTCTAATCTGTTCAACAAGGTATTGGACCTATTTGAACCCTCATGATGTTCTCTTGACTCGTTCCCACCATTCTCATCCACTTGTGGCTCAGGTGGACTTCCAGTTAGGCCTGTTCCAATTGTGTTGCCAGTGATAATGTGATCATACAAAATCTGTAGTATGTTTTAAAATGTATCTTAGTTCTTTTAACTTATTAGGAAAAAAATGACTTAGAAGAAAAGTAAATTTGTTCAATTGAAATCTTAACTGGAAGAATAATAGGCAACCACAAACGGATCAACGTTCGGAGCCCATAGAAGCTATTTGACTGACTAGCCAGTCTAACACAAATTTTGCCTAATTAGAATTTCCAATGTTTTCCAGTTTAGCTACGGAATGGAATAGCTTAGGGCTCACAACTGGTTTTGTGGTTGGGCACAATAAGATACCCAAGGTAAACAAAATGAAGGCTCTCTTGAAATCCTCATCCACGGTAGGACTTCTGAGTCGTCCCTCTAAAATGGCAATGGGGATTCCTTTTGACGTGGAATGGTAAGATGAGCGAATATGATCAAAGACATGTTTCTCGCTAGTTGTTGGTATGTCTTCCCCACTGGCGGATTACCCCATTAACTCCTCTACTAAACTGGGTGTGACATTGACATCGACATCTTTGATCTTTATGAAACATTTCTTGGTGTCAAATTCCCTCGCCAAACTCTCATACAGATCTCGTTTAAGGTTGACTTTTGTAATAGAAACTAGTCTTCCAAATCCGAGTTCTGTTACACAGTCTCTTTGCGCAGGGGTAAAATCTTCTACCATCCTTTGGAAACGTGATGGTGAGCAACACGTACGGAGTAACTAGAACGAAAAGAACAATCAGTACGTCTTTCCAATATGATGAAAATTACATGCATTTAGAACTTCTAATACAATAAATATCACCTCCTTTTCGGCCTTTTGGGATGTAAAGCTTTCTTGCGATATGCATCCCACTGTTCATTGGACATTTCAACATATTTCATCTTCTCCTCGTTTGAGAATGCATTCCATTCATCGATTTTAGGTGAATGAGCCTGAAATAATAAGAATGTGGTTGATTCAGCATTAAAATAAAATACATACATAAATGAGAAACAAAATCATTGCATTACGAAGTGTTGACATACCAATCTTTCTTTTGGAACATCCTTCCGGCCTAAATTGTACTGTCAGGTATAGTCCGTCCTATAAAAATGAATAAGTACTTAGTAAGACTAGAGCTTTCAATTGCAATATTTTGCAATAAGAAGGTATTCATACTGGTCTTCCCAAAATAACAATAAACTAATCAATACATAACCCATGCCGATGGCGGTCGCCTAGGAATGGGCTCACCGGAACCAGCAACTGTATGGGCGCTCTTGGTTTGTTTTCTGCACGAACATAAAATTATGAAATTTAATATACACTCAACCATGTCAGGCATTAATAGACAAATATCGTATATACAGTATCATAAGTGCTTGACATACCTATTATTGGATCCCTGGTTAGTTCCTATACTTTTCTTTGATCTTTGAGTAGCCACTTTTTTTCCAAAGGGTTGTACCCTTAAAATCTTAGCAAAGAATGGAAAAACAAAACCCATGAGAATGAGTAATAAAACATATAAAAACAAAAATTAAAATGTCAGAACAGTCCTAATATAAACCTTGTAGTGAGCTATAATAGGAAGAAAAAGGATACTGTGTATCCATGACCTTCTATCAATCATAAAACTTTCAATATTTTTCTTTTTTCAATAGGTTAACTTGTAAATTTAATATCTACGTTGTTGGCACTGAGAAAACAAGAAGCATGATTAAACAATTTTGATAATTTGAAAGACAAACGGCAACCATCCCAGTAAATTTTAATTTTCTTCAAAAGCCCTAATTTTTATTACCGAATAAGTAGATGAACGTTCAGATTAGCCTCAGTTATATACTGATATTCCATTTGTAAAGAGAATTCACAAATCATTTCAATGGCAAAACGAAAAGAAACCTAAATAGTGAATTCATAGATTTCGAATCTCCATAGCTTATTTCAGCAACAAAAGCAAAAATCAAGTACAGAATAGTTAAGAGCAACTCACCTGCAGAAACAAAATCAGTCTTCTATACTCAGCACAAGCGATACAGAGGGAGAGAGCGCGCGGGAATGAGAGGGAGAGGGAGAGAGAGAGAGAGAGAGAGAGAGAGAATTTGGTTATTCTTGATTCAAAAAGAAAGAGAAGGGAAACGAGAAGGAAGGAGAGTAGGGAGAGAGAGAGAACGTCACGACGGTTAGAGAGAGTTTAGAGTGGGGAGAGTTTGGGTATTTTCAGAGTTGTTACTAATTGGATTTTGGGGTAACTCGTTTTTTTCATTCTTCAAATTTCATACAAGTCCTTGGGGGAATATAGAAGAGGAGGAAATCTGTTTT
>JAUPMG010103091.1:0-12232 GCA_031762675.1 Pachysandra terminalis | reverse complement strand
AATGCGTCCACAACTATGGCCAAAGATGGATCAAAGCAATTCTCAGAGTTTCTTGTCCATGTTATGGGTCCTTAAGCTCTCTCCATTTAGGGCTCTCACTTAATAGTATGCTTACACAAATCTCAAATCACATGTTCTCCAGCTCCATAGGAAGCTTTCCATATTAAAATGAGTTCATTGAATGCTCTTGATCTTTTGAAGAAGATTAAGATAATTTCTGATGCCTTGGCGACTATCCAGCATCCAATTTTCAGTGAGGATCTTGTCATTTGTACTCTTTGTGGACCTGGACCTGAATAGGTATCCTTCATCACCACTATGACTCATTGGGCTCACTATCAACCTTGGATGCTCTTCAATTGAGTCTTCCCAACTAAGAACATTTGAATCAGATTTCTCAGACGTCTTCCCCATAACTGTGGGATCAGTTAAATCTATCATGTTCTTTACCTATAAATAGCCCTCTCATTTTCATAATTATGGTCAATCAAGTAACCTTGATCCAAAATGTATCGAGTGTACAATTCTGTCCTTCATAAAGCAGAAATGTTTTCACATACGATAGACTTGAGTGTTTCCATCTTATCCTCAACAATTCTCCTATTCCTCTCTTCCCATATCACCCAAAAGTCACAAAGAGAAGGGATTGATACATCATCCGTCCCCTCTTACTCAGACCTGGTAACCATCACTGCTCAAACAAATCCTCAACAGACAATGATAGCACCCAACATGTTGCAGTTTGCCTGATGAAAAAAATGCAGATGCTCCTAGCCACAGGGCAATGTATAAAAAGATGATTAATTGTCTGCCCAGACTCTCTGCACAAGAAAAACATATGTGGGGGCAGGGCCCATTTCCTTCTCTTTGCAAAATATCACAGGTATTGATCTTATGTTGAGGAGGGTCATACAAAAGCTTTTATGCAAGAAGGGGTGAAGATTTCCACAGTCGAATGGAAGAGAAGGGTTACTATATAAATGGAGCTGGCAATGGCTCAGGTTCGGGTGGGTTGTAAATGGGTTTGAGCTTAAACGGGTTGGTTTAGATTCAACCCGTTTACTAAAGGATTGGGAAATCATGGAACCGAACCCAACCCGTCAATAAACAGGCCGAACCCGCCTAACCCATTTATTTTTAATTAATTAATTCATATCTTTTCAATTTCAATTTTAAATTAGGGTGATATCTAACCTCAAATAACATATTAGAATTTTAATAAATTCTAAAAAATATTAATAAACATGATTTTTTTTCAAAAAAGAAAAAATAGGTCAACTTTAGAATAAGTATAGAAACACATATGAATAATAAAATTAGTTGAAAATATAATTATAAGAGAAAATCTAGCATATATTACTTTTAAATTTTTAACTATACCAAAAACACAACTTTAAACCCGTGCACAATATAACCATGCACAAAAATTACCTTTATAATATATAAACAAGTTAATAACCTGCATGTGCATGGCAATATCATTTATAAAGGATCCTAATACAATACTAGCAATAATTTAACAACTTTTTTTTTTTATAATTAACAATAATATATTAATCATCAAAATAAGGTGTTACAAAATTCACAAAGTGTGAAACCTACAGAACATATGAACAGCAGAAAAACGACAAAAAGACATTACAAGAACATGTAACAGTATGCTGAAAGAAAAGATACAAGCTCAAAATCCCAATTTATCCAATCCCCTTCAAAATATCATCTACCGGTACACCTGCAGAAAAAGTCTCTGATAGTCCCTCTTCTAGCCCAAGGGTCTGCAACCGAATTAGCCGATCTAGGTACGTGAGCAAAAGACATTCTGCTATCTTTGATAAAGTGTCTAGCTAGTCGCACAAGACAAGCATAGCGCCACGGATATAATTCAGTAGCTGTCATCCAAGAAATCACTGAAAAAGAGTCCCTTTCCACTTCAAGAAACTCAAAATTCAACTTCCTTGCCTCATTTAACAATTGAAGACTCTAAAACAATAAATTAATGTGCCTAGGTAGCCAGGACTGTATCTTAGATGGAGTATATAAGACCAAAAGCTCTACTTAAACAGGTACTAGACGGGTTGGCAGTTTGGGTTGGTAAAACCTAAACCCAACACAACTAATAAACAGGTCAACCTAAACCCATTCAGTCGGGTTGGGTTCAGAGTGGTTGGCAGGATGGTTCAAAATTGTCAGCTCTATGTATAGGATGAGTGAACTGAAGTAACAAGGAGAAAAAGGATCGAGTAGAGAAAAATCCGCTAGACTAAGTCTTCCGGACATCTTTGCCGGCTCAAAAAGGCGATTTATGGCCTTAAACAATCTCATCGGGCTTTGTTTGGGAAGTTTAGCGATGAGATAATTCGACCTAAAAAGGTGTCAATCTGATTGTTCTCTGTTTTGTTTTTACTCCAAGGCAGGTTGGGTGATATTGGTAGTGTATGTGGATGACATAGTCGTCACTATTAGTGACAGAACAGGTATTGAAGTGTTGAAGGCTTTCCTATAGTAGAAGCTTCAAGCCAAAGACCTGGAAAAGCTGAGATACTTCCCTGGAATTGAGGCAGCGTCTGAAATATTAGCTTATAACATATGTATGTATTAGATATGTTAAACAAGACGGGTTATTGGGAACTTGACCAGCTGACACCCCATAAATCCAAATTCCAAACTTGGTGTGGATCAGGAAGACTTGTTTTCTAACCAAGAAGATATCATCCATTGGTGGGTAGAATTATTTGACTATTACCAGGCCAGATATCTCCTTTGCCGTGAGTACTGTTAGTCAATGCATGGAAGTTCCTCACATGCCACATTAGGAATCAGTAATATGTAGCAGGACTTGATTTGCATTATAAAGCAAATAGACATATGCTGGTTGAGGGTTATACAAATGCTGACTGGGCAGGATCTCCTTCAGACCGAAGATCTACTATAGACTACTGCACATACTTGGGTAGAAACTTAGCTGGAAAAATAAGAAATAAAGTGTGGTTGCTCACTCTAGTGAAGAAACCGAATACCATGCTATGGCATATAATACCTGTGAGTTGTTATGGTTAAATAATCTATAGGCTGAATTGGGGTTTTCTGTATATCTCACAATCAACCTTTTCTGTGATAACCAGGCTGCTGTCCATATTGTCTCAAATCCAGTCTTTAATGAGCGAATAAAGCATAGTCTAGTTGACTGTCAATTTATGCATGAGAAAGTGAGGATATATCAACTCCTTAAGAAGTCTGAGAATTAGCTCACAGATCTGTTTACAAAGTCTCTATTAGAAGTTAGGTTGATCAAATTTGTCCCAAGATGGGATTATATAACATATATTGACCAGCTTGAAGGGGAGTGCTAGTGGACTTATATGTAATATGTTTAGGGTAAATCCTTAACCCTTCCTCCTCTTACTAGACTGCAGAATGTTCTTGTGAATTATAGCCAATACCAGATATATAAGCAGTGATTTCAAATCCAGAGGTTACTCGTACTCTGGCTAGGGTATTTCTATCTTTCTCAATTTTGTAGATGTCTACACCTACATATAAATATAATATGAGCCATGTAAGAAAGAATATTGAAAATCTCTCCTCCATTCTTCCATTCTTTCTCTTCTTCTTCCTTCTACCTTCTTGTAAACGCTAATCATAACAGTAACGATAGAATGTCATAGCACCACATGAGTATCTACAGAAACTAGTTATAAATTGATATCATCAGGGAGGTACTAATAAAAGAATTCTACTCTTCCATCAAAATTTCAACTAAAAAAGATACTCCAGCACCATGTTGATATAATTTAACCCAAGATGTGAAAGAACGATTTTTCGTGTCCTATAAACCCTCCCCCAAATGCAATAGACTACTCCCAAGCCACTAGACCTTCTTTTTGGTATAAAAATGACATATTCCAACTTTTCCCTAGGCTAGTTAGTCAGTAAACTGAGTTTTGAAACTAGTAACATGCAATATAGTGCAGCACATATAAGAAGCAATCAAACTTTAATGACTAACACATGATCAGGTAGGAAATATTTTCCTTTGTTTCAAAACTACAATAATAATAACATTAAAAATAATAAGATTGTCAGAAAATCTCTAAACGGGTAAAATATAGTCTTGCGAAGACCAAAAGGAAACACATTAGCAACCTGTTTCTGTAAACTCGAAATTTCTGGACCTCCTGGCAGGTACCGGATTTTGCACCTTAAATGTAGCATAAATAAATATGAGATTCAATGAAAATCAGACCAGTGTAATATTTGCACGAAATAAAACCACCTGCCTTATATTGTACATAATGCACAAAAAGGAAGAAATCCATACCAAAATATATTTTAATAGGATGCTGAAATGAAATATCTCGGGCATGTCCAAATTGTTCATGCTGGTACCATGAACCGCACCTAAAATCTAAAATAAGAAACAATCATGTTAGGCAAAGAAATGCACAGCAATATACAACAACATTCATGAAAATAAGCTTTAGTTTAGTGAAAAAGTAGTGGTCACCAGGAAACAGCAACTAATTAACAGGAAATCAGATAAAGAGTTATCACGAGGTTCATAGCAACTCAGAAAAGTCTACCTTTGTCTCCACATTTTCCATGAAATGATTCAATGAAGTTAACAGCTTCATCTGAAAAAAAGAAACTGAAGAAATCTTCTACTTTGATCTGTAGACCATAAACAGGAATTGTAGATCAAATCAAACGAACAATATAGAAGTATGTATATACTATATGTACTTGGTGATACTATGAAATGATGCAGCAGAGTGTAAATCTACAAAATAATAAAATGGAGAAGGTAGCACTACCGGGAACCTTGATTCAGCAACCATAGTAAAATATTCCGGTACTGCAAAGAAAAACAATATAGGTTCATAATGAGTATATAAACTAAAAGATGAAATTCAGATTAGTAAGCATATGAAAAACAAAACGAGATACGTCAGTTGGTATCCAAGGAATGGAAGCCATGATTTTGGTATCATAGGGTAGTCATTTAATTACCTATCTGATGAGCCAAAGATTGCACGATTTGGATATGTTTTCAGGAAGTTATTGGTAAAATTATGAATAGAATCAGTTCATTATGGGTTTCTTAGATTAAACTTGGGTTCTACTTTAGTAGTTTCCCATTTCATATTTAAGATTCATAAAATTAGTAGATAGAAATTACGAAAGAAGATTTTTCTTTTAGAAGTCATAATAATAGTTCGTGTTTTGGTTTTGTGGAAAGTTCTAGTCTATATAAAGAGTTAGATGTCTTACTTAGTATTGTAGGTTTTGTTTTAAGAATTGAATAATGAATTGAGAATTAAAGGATTTTTCAGCTTGGAAACTCTTGTATATAGGTTTCAAATACTTGTCCAATCCTAGATGGACTGTTCTACATGTGTCTTTCACATCACCCAACAGTTACTTTATAAAAATTTTCAAAAGCACCTAGCTACAATTCCATTAAGTGTAGAGTTTTCATCTTTGTGGAGACCCGCTTTTCCTCCTAGGGTCAAAGCAATCGTGTGGACTGCTCTTCTTGGTCGAATAACTACCGCTGACATGCTTCAGAGGAGGAATCTTGTCGTTTCGCCTTATTGTTGTTCACTATGTAGATGTGATGGGGAGTCGGTGAATCATCTCTTTGTGCACTATAGTTTTGTATCCAGGATTTGGCAGCTTTTCATGAGGTTAGTGGGTGTGGTTTGATTGATGCCTAGCGGGGGGTGTGATTTGCTACAGCAGTGGAGGATGCCAGGCTTAGGACAGAGGGGACAGATATTGTATAGGCTGCTCTTTCATGCCGTTTTGTGGGACGTATGGAAGGAGTGTAACAGGCGGGTTTTTTATAGTATTGATTCCAATGCGAGTGCAGTGACCGATCCGATCATGGTTTCATTTGCTTTTTGGACCAAGGGCCATAGTACATTCAAAGATTTATCTTTATCAGACATTACTAGAGGGTGGTAGGCTGTCATACATTCATTTTATATTTCTCAGAGGCCGATAGCAGTGTGGAGGCCGCCTCCCCAGGGATACATGAAGCACAACTTTGACAGGTGTTCTTTTGGGATATCCGGGCCCTCAGGGATAGGGGTGTTTTCAAAGTGAGGGAGATGTGATTAGAACAGAGCTTTTGGCAGTTTTGCATGGGTTATATAGGTTATAGGAGTTGCGCTCTCTGGACTTTTCGGATGTGTTAGTGGAAGGAGGTTTCTCAACGGTTATATCATGGATGTCTGGGTCAGAGTACGGCCCTTGGCACCTACATCATTTCCTTTCATTGGCCAGGTTTGTCACGGTGGGGAGGAATATCTCGTTCCACCATGTCCTTCGTTCTGCTAATAGCACCGCAGATTCTTTGGCTAAGAGAGTTGGAGTCTGGAGTTTTTTTTTGGTGTCCCACCAGCGAAGTGGCTTATGGGATAGTGTTGACGTAGTTTTGTTGTGTTCAGTTTGTTGATTCTTTATGCTATTGTTTTATTTTCTTGTAGCCAGGCTTTTGACAGCCATTGTATTTGGATGGTGGGGTCCTAGTGTGGTAGCTAGTGTTGTTTAATTTGGGCTCTGTAGAACCTCCGGGTTCTGAATGGCCCTGTATTTCTTCCTCTCATTTATACTGTTTCTCTTCATTACTGATCCCAAAAAAAAAAAAAAATTACCATGCAACTGAACTCTTCAAAGTAATGTGCATACACCCATACATATTTTACACTATGCAGTATGCACACATAAATGGATTGGAAATGGTGCACATGACCATGTGATGACGCGATGTTTTATCAAAGTGTACACCTAAAAAGAGCATGCCACGTTGGCATCAAACAGTTAAATGAGATAAGTTATAATCTGCAATTAAGATTCTTGGCGATTCTTGGCCATTATGATTGATTAAGAAACTTAAAGACGTGCTAGCTGAAAACACGGTGTGATAAGTTTAATTACCGTCTGGGTAATCACAATAACAACTTGCTGGGGCCCCACAACGGCCACGTAAGACTTCGTGCTTGGGTAAAAGACTGGCGAAGTACTTGGCCGATGATGAACAACGAGAAAAGATAGGAAAACGGTTACTCACTCTTAGCCATTGGCTTACAAAAAATGGTTAGAGAACGAGGGACACCTGTCAAAAGCTTATAGGAGAAGGTAGTTTGCAACGGACCATGATGGTTCGTGGGATAAAAACGTTTATAACTGACAGACACGATCTTGAATGTGGCCGAAGACGCGGCTCAAATGCTATGCTCGAAGGCATGAAGCTATAAATAAGGGAGAATGGCACTTCCCAAACACCCTATAACTCATCAACTACACAATAGACACTTACCCATTGCCTACACTCGATTCCAGTGATTGATTGTCGCAAACTCCCTGAGAGACATCCCTCAGTCCCTCAGGTAGTCTTACTTCTTCTGCCCCAGCTATAATCCTCCTTCGTCAAGACAATTATAACATTGCAAGTGACTGAGTCGATCATACTTCGGATCTAATGGACCTTTCGCAACCATCATCTCCACTACGGCAACTGCTAAGCCTTTACCAGTGATCACTGAACGAATCCTCTTAGTTGTCTTGAAGTTTGTTACTTCTTATGTTTAATTTATTTGAATGCAATTTATGTAATTCAATTATCTTTTCATTAATCCACCATCTTTTGATTATCAGTTCTCATTGAATCAACACTATATTTTTATTAGAACGAACTCATATTGGAGGAATAACCTGAAACTCCAACAATCGCCTAATCGAACACAATAGCGGGGTCTATTGCACAGCCGACTTTCGCACAGGAATTCCAATAGTTCCAACTCTAGTGCAATTAGGTGCCCGGGGTCGAAAGCCTAAGCAAGTACTGTGAAAGACAGTCCAATTCTTTCTGGCACGCCTGCAACTACAAAAACGGTCATATCCTCTTGACCGATCGTACCAGGTGGCCTTAGGTGGATTTCCCTTCACTGAGATAGAGGGAAAATTCTTTTGGCACTCTCGATGGGACTACCGTGTTGAAGATTTATTGAACAAGCATGGCTAGGAAGACAAGAACTTATTCTAACAATTAAGAGCAAGAGAATTGTGTTTCACCTGTGGAAGAACAAGTAAGCAATGATCCACCTATGGTTAATGTAGAAGCAGGGACTTCTGGCCATGCTAGCTATTAGGCTGACCTTATGTCGGCCATACAGGCCATTAGTGAAACACTTGGCCACACCCTTAGCCAAGGGCTAGGGGCAGATCCAATTACTCAGCCAAGTACTAGAAAACCAATTCCAATCGCTGAATGCTAGCATGAGAACAAGATTCGGCCGCGTGACAGCCGAATGCCAAAGGAATAACCCACAATGGATTCCAACACCCCTTAACCGTGTGACACTACACACTGGAGGCAAGTGAGAAGAGTGTTGGAATATTCGGCTGTCCTTCAATTATGGAAGATTCAGATTTCTAAGTCAACGTGCTAATTTTGGGAAACTAGATTTGCTATAATGTCTCTGTAAGTATGACAGCTAAGTTTCCTAGAATAGTTTGTTTGTTTTTTGGTAATTTTCTCGTTAGTTTCTCTCTCAAAATTGTATATATCCTTGTAATTATTTAATTTAGAGTAAGGAAGAAAATTCTACACAATTCTCTCTGCATTCTTGGTATCAAAGCTAGGTTGTTTGGTTGCGTTACCGGTTTATTCGTTTGAGTAGCGGTTCTTCTCTACTGCGTTTTTTTTTTCTCTTGCTGTACACTGCTCCATTTGGGCATTCTTGGGTGTTTCTTAGCGTTTGGTTTTCCTTCCAAAGATGACGGAATCCTCGAAATCTACCAGTGCTCCCAATGCCCCTGCTGCTCCTACTGTCCCTCGTACACCACAGTTGGAGCATCCGAATCTTTTGATCTCCACTGTTAAGTTGAATGGCAAGAATTTTATGGAGTGGTCCCATACTGCTAAGATCACTCTCATGAGTAAAGGGAAGATGAAGTACGCAAACGGAACAGCACCAGCACCAGAAGTGACGGATCCTAAGTATGAGATCTAGGAGATCGAGAACTACTGTTATGTCATGGGTTATCCATTCCGTGCAACTAGAGATAAGTAAAACCTATCTTCTTCTTCCAAATGCCCGAGAGATTTGGCTTGATGTTCATAAAACCTATTCCAAAACAGGGTTTACTTCTCAAATCTTTCAGATTAAGCGACAGATAGAGAAGCGAAATAGGAGAGTTTGAGTGTTACAGATTACTACAACACTCTTAAAGGTCTCATGACAGAATTGAACTTGTATCAAAACGTTGAGATGGAATCAGCCACAGATACCGCACGCCTGAAAGATTTACTGGAGAAGAAGCGTGTATTTAAATTCGTACTGGGGCTTAATTCGGAATTTCAACAAGGCTGGGACCGTATTCTTGGGAGAGAGACATTTCCCGACCTTGATCAAGCTTTTGCATTGGTTAGGGGTGCTAGAAATCAGAAGGAGTTACTTCATGGCAAGGAATACAACAGCGGTAAGAATCCTGTAGAAGGCTCGGCACTGGCTGTTTCTAAACCTAATTCCAATTCTAGAGACAGAAAGAAGCCCACTGAAAAAGATAAGAGGTGGTGCGACTTTTGCAATAGGCCTCGACACACAAGGGAAACATGCTAGAAAATTCATGGAAAACCAGGAAATTTCAAGGGTCCACGGTAGACTGGAGGGAATGCAGGCAACCACCGAAAGTTTCTCTACAGCCGTCCAAAAGGAATCTGAGACACCTTTGTTCAGCAAGGAACAGTTGGAACACCTGTACAAATTCCTAAATCTATCCATGCCTACCAGTTCCTCTTCTCCCTCTTGTTCTATGCCCCAAAAAGGTAACTTTGCCAGTGCTCGAAATGTCTCTCCTAATAATTCAGCACTCTAGATCATTGATTCAGGGGCAAGTGGTCATATGACTGGTCTTTCTCATTTGTTTTCATCTTTGTAATTCTTGTGCTGGTAATCTTAAAGTTAGGATTGCAGATGGTACTTTTGCACCAGTTGCTAGTAAAGGGTCAATTGTTCTCTCAGAGCATATCACCCTAAAATTTGTTATTTATGTCCCTAAGCTTACTTGTAATTTATTATCCATCAGTAAGTTCACTCAAGATATGAATTGTGTCGCTAAAATTTTTTCAAATCACTATGAATTTCAGACCTGTGTTTGGGGAAGACGATTGGCAGTGCTAAGGAGATTGACCAGCTCTATTTGTTTTAGAACAAAACCACCACAAGTATACAAGCCCTATCGACCGGCAGTGAATTCCCCTTCAGTTCGAAATAATGTCATGCTATGGCACTTTAGATTAGGACATACAAACTTTAATTATTTGCATAAATTGCTTCCTTCATTATTCAAGAATAAAAATCCTTCAGATTTTCAGTGTGAGATTTGTCAGTTGTCTAAACACCATTGTGTTTCCTTTCCTTCTCTCAGTTATAAAGCTTCTCATCCTTTTATCTTATACACAGCGCTATCTGGGGACCTTCTCATGTTTCAAATATTAATGGTACTAGATGGTTTATTATGCCTATTGACGATCATACACGTTAATGTTGGGTATATTTGTTAATGAACAAATCTGAGGCTGCAAGTGTTTTTCAAAATTTCCATACTATAGTAAAAAATCAGTTCCAACTCCATCCGCAGCCAGTTTCTTCTTGACAATGAGATTATCCACCAGTCTACGTGTGTTGATACACCTCAACAGAACGGGATTGCTGAGAGAAAAAATACACCTCTTAGAAGTGGCCCGGTCTTTGATGTTTACCATGGGAGTTCCAAAGTATCTATGAGGGGAAGTAGTATTGACCGCAACTTACTTAATAAACAGAATGCCCACCAGATTTCATCCGTTCAAAATATCTATCCAGTGCCTATTATTGACCTATCCTCATGAAAAAACCCATATGGCATTGCCTCGGAAAATTTTTGGGTGTGTGGCCTTTGTTCATATCCACAGTCATGATAGAGGAAAATTAGATCCCAGATCTCATGTGTGTTTGTTGGGTACTCACCTACTAAAAAGGGGTACAAGTGTTTTGATCCAATCTCCAAAAAAAATTTCATCAATATGGATGTTACCTTCTTTAAGAATCAGCCTTATTTTACCCAGAATTCTCTTCAGGGGAAGAATCTTAGTGTTCAAGATCAGTTCTGGGAAACATTTGTACCTTTTCCTCTTGGTCCCTATGTATCTTTTCCTCTTGGTCCCACTTCTATTCCCATGCCCATGGGCCCTAGTCCTAGCCCTTCTTCTCCTCCTCATGTTTCTGTAAGTTCGAACTCTTCAGTGCCTAGTGTGGAAAATTTGAATGCAGAAGAAGATGTACTACCTATTGGGAACTCACAGAAGGAGCTTCGTGTCTACTCTAGGTGGACCAAACCTCAAGGGGTAGAGCTGATGCCTCCTTATACTGAACAAGAGTAAGAACAAGAGTCTGAAGTCCCAAGTAATTCTGAGTCTAAGTCTCTTCCTGCCCAACAGAATTCCTTTGTGGATTTAAATTTGCCTGTTGCTCTTAGGAAAGGAACTAGGTCCTGCGCTCGTCATTCTATCGCTGATTATGTGTATTACCATAAACTATCACCTTCTTTCAAAGTCTTTGTCTCTAACCTTTCCAGTATAGAAATTCCAAGGAATGTACAGGAGGCTTTAACTGTTCCTGAATGGAAGGAGGCTGTCTTGGAGGAAATGAGGGCGTTGGAGAAAAACAGGACATGGGAACCAGTCGAGCTACCTAAGGGAAGAGCCCAGTAGGGTGTAAGTGGGTCTTCACCGTCAAGTATAAAGCTGATGGCTCAGTTGATTGCTACAAGTCCAGATTAGAGACCAAAGGGTTCACTCAGATGAACAGCATCTGGATTCTGTTGTCTCTCGCAGCCAATTTGAATTAGCCTTTACAACAGTTAGATGTGAAGAATGCGTTCTTGAATTGTGATCTGGAAGAAGAAGTGTACATGGATGTTCCACCTAGATTTGAGAAATCCTATGGGTCTAGGCAGGTCTGCAAGTTAAGAAAGTCCTTGTATGGTCTTAAACAATCTCCGAGAGCTTGGTTTGAGAGGCTCACTAAGTCCTTAAAGGGACAAGGATATTCTCAAAGCCAAACAGATCACACTATGTTCTTTAGGAATTCTGATTGTGGTAAGAAGGTCATTCTTATTGTTTATGTTGATGATATTATTCTCACAGGTGATGATTCTGATGAACTAAGCAGATTGAAGGAGTACT
>JAUPMG010103080.1:0-12232 GCA_031762675.1 Pachysandra terminalis | reverse complement strand
ACTAAGCATTATTAACTCAGAAATCAGAATTAGGGATATTAGAGTATACCTAAGACCCTAGAAATTTACTTAGAACCCAGGAGAAGCTCGGTAGCCTGCTAGGCTTGCTGAAGAAGCTACCAAACTGACCCAAGAGACCCGTCGACAGACCAAGGGGAGACCTTCGGCATGCCGAAATTTGCAATGCTGGTTCGTTTGACTTGAATTTTTGTGTGCACATCTATGTTGACTAATTAAGCTGATTAATGATGCTTGAATTTGAAATCTATGATCTATTTGTGTTTATGAGATGATTTTGTGAATTTCTAACTTTCATTGAACAGGTGATATTTTTATTTGAATTCGTATTTCTTTTAAATTCATAACTATCATGATAATTAGTTAATGCGTACATCTCAGTTGCACATCATTGGACTTCTTAGCTTCATGACCTTGAATTTGGTCTAAATGCTTACCCTTGACTTGATTCCATACATCTGGAGTTCATGATAATCATGAGAGTATTATGATTTGGAAATCATAATAGGTGAGGAGATTTATTTTTTATGTGTTGAGGGACTAGCTATCCCAATATACAAATTGCTTGGCCTATGGACTATGAAGGAGTGAAATCTGTTGGTTATTTAATAAGTATATTTCTTGAGGACAGTTCACATTGGTGAAACCTTGGATATTTTCCCTTGATAAAAAATAAGTGGGAAATTGCTCCCTCTAGATCGAAGCCCCTAGAAACTATGTTGTGCACATTGAATATCTTATCTTTCAAAGTGGCCCTATATGGCGGGGCGGGAGGGATGGTTCGAGAAGACATCTTGTTCGAAGAAGGATTGATCCTATGGTAACTTACATTATTAATGCACTAAACGACATTGATTGCATATTAGCTTCTTTTTCATAGTTCACATCTGGTGATTAAACATGTTAGGTGCACAACATTCATTGCATTTATTAAAACTTGACCTCATGCATATTCAGCACTTATCATATGATTTATTTGCATATCCAGCACATATCACAAGATTTATTTGCATATATAGCACATGTCGCATGATTCACTTGTTTATTTGATTATGGATTACCATTGAAGAGTGGAATTTTCCTTAGTTCAATCTTAAATATTATTAGACTTGTTTACTTACTAGCTAAGTGTAGCTTACTGTAAGAACCCTCTTCCTATAACCTCGACCTTTTGAGTCAAACTCACTTGTATTGGGCTTTCCGGCCCATAGTATTAGTAAGAGAACCTCAATGGGTGTGTTGGGTGTGGATGTAATAGACATTGGCCTTAGTTGAATGAAATTAGTTGGGCTAGGGAGACTAATGTAATTCTCTATAGCCCAACCCTCACTAAATACATATATTAAGACCGATTAGGTTGAGGGAGGAAATTCTGGAAAATGGGAAGGGAAGGGAGACGGCTAGATCTAGGATTGGGAAGGCTACTTCGACCATCTTCACCTGCCGAGAGAGAAACAGGGAGAGAGAGAGAGAGAGAGAGAGAGAGAGAGAGAAAGAGAGATGCAAGGAATGACAACCATTGGGGAAGGCCGCACATGTAAGTTGCTCGATTGAGTATAGTTCTATTATTGAAACTAATCTCCCATGTTTTGGTGTTCAAAAGATGTTTTATCTGTATTGTTGATTTAATGATTTGAATCTGGCATATAGGCCTTGAATGATCTTTTGAAGGTTTATTTATGTGTTTTGGAATGATAAAAATTGATTTGTGTGGTTTAAAATGGATTTGATAACCAAGATTTAGATTTCGAGACCACAAGGAAAAACCCAAAAAACCAAGAATTTGCACAGGTCGGAAGGCATCAGTCCACCGACGCCTCTGCCGACAGAGAGTAGTTTTTAGGCTATTTTTGCTATTCGGCAGGCCTTGGCCCACCGACGACCTTACCGATGGACCTGTATTTTTCACAGTAAAGAGGATTTTTTGGCATTTTGAGAGGATGAAAGACTTGACCCTGGAGGGTCTATCTTGTCTTTCCGAGGCATCTGTGACCACCATTTCCACCTTAGGTTGATCCTGTATGATTGTGTTGTGTACTTGTAATTATATACATGAACATTGTGCTTGTTGTGATATCGGATGGAAGCGGGTGAATGTGTGCAATTAGATTATCCAAGTGTATGGGCACTCGAATAGTTTATGTTGTAGGCCATCACTTGATATCCTCTTTAATGCATTACATGCTAGGTTGATGTCAATTGATAAGTGTACCAAGAGGTGGAAATCTACGGAGAAACAACTGCAATGCCTCCGGACCGAGTTGACTATGTACTTTGTGGGGTGAAAAGGCCCACTAAAACTAGGGTAGGATGCTCGTGAGCACCTATACAGGTTCGTTACCCCTCGAGTATTGTACACTCGAAAATTAGCCTTACTGTTTGGTAGCATTCGTGCCATGGGTTAGCGCCCGGAACGGAGAGGGGATTCTGGTAGTTCATTGGATATGTTCTAAATCGGTTTTGCTGTGGGTAGTGTCATACGAGGTCTACTATCAAGCGATATTAACTTTAGTACATTACATTGTGCATTCATATCATTAACTACGTGTGCCACTCGTTTCATCAATATTAGGTCATGTGAATGTGTCATCTCATCTCATTCCATTTCATTTAAATTACTCATCTACGATTGGGTTACATTGTATTTGTTATTGGATTTTATCGCACCAACACCTTATGATTGGTTTCCATAAGTGGACGTGTGTCTTTTTTCCAAACCCCAGACTATCCCATCTTGTTAAATTGACCACCCTCGAGAGTTATGAGGTGATGACCCATCTGTGCGGTGAGCCAGTCCCTTGGAGGGACGGTAAAGCCCTCACAACGACCTCTATGACACCCCTCTACTATATCCTCCAGAATATCTTTGTGTGTAATGTGTACCCTCGATCCGGGAACTCCACCGACCTCACCAGTTACATGGTCTAGATTTTGACCCAGCTGTCTCTGGGACGACAATCATGTCTTCCCAGCCTCATCATGCAATACATCATTAGCACCATCACCAACCCGAAAAAGACCACCCAACTCGCTTTCTCCTTTTTGATATATGCCCTAGCACAGAGGTGGGTTGTGCGCTTACCCTCCAATAAGGAGGGAGAGCGTGTCCAAGTCTACTCAAAGATCAATATCAGGTCTATGGGAATCAGGATTCCTCAACCTGGGGAGCCCGAGAGAGCGGGACAACATCATGATGTATCGGCTCCTGCTCGTCCCTCTCGAGTACCCTACACTGCAGCTACGACACCCAGAACAACTACAACTGGTAGATTTCCCTACCAGCAGCAGGAGGATGGTGACAGGACCGTGGGTAGCAGAATGGAAGCACTGGAGAAGGTGGCAGAGGAGATTAGGACTGACTTGTGTTATATATGCACCTTTGCGTTTTCTTTTAGGGAGTAAGTGTTGGAGAGCACATCATCCTGATTTCGGGGACGAAATCCTTTTGTGGGGGGTAGGTTGTAAGAACCCTCCTCCCATAACCTAGATCTTTTGATTCAAACCCACTTGTATTGGGCCTTTCAGTTTATAACATTAGTAAGAGAACCTCATTCGGCGTGTTAGATGTGGGTGTAGTGGACATTGGGCCTTGGTTGAATGAAGTTAGTTGGGCTAGGGAGACTAATGTAATTCTCCATATCCTAACCCTCACTATATATATTAAGATAGATTTAGGTGAGGGAGGAAATTCTGGAAAATGGGAAAAGTAGGGAGATGGATAGATCTAGGTTTGGGAAGGCTACTCCGATCCCCTTCATCTGCCGAGAGAGAGAGAGAGAGAGAGAGAGAGAGAGAGAGAGAGATGCAAGGAAGGACTCCCAATGGGAAGGCCGCACAGGTAAGATGGATTGAGTATAGTTCTATTATTGAAACAGATCTCCCATGTTTTGGTGTTTGAATGATTGTTTATCTATATTATTGATTTAATGATTTGAATCCGCAATATAGGCTTTAAATGATCTTTTGACGGTTTATTTATGTTTTCGGAATGATAGAAATTGATTTGCGTGGTTTAAAATGGATTTGATAACCCAGATTTAGATTTCGAGACCCTAAGGAAAAACCAGATTTGCACAGGTCGGCAGGCATTGGTCCACCGACGCCTTTACCGACAGAGACTAGTTTTTCCGCTATTTTTGCTATTCGGCAGGCCCACCAAAGGACCTATAATTTTCACAGTAAAGAGGACTTTAAGGAATTTTGAGATCATGACCTAGGTGGATGGTGTGGGGCCTCGGCCATTGTTGTTGTCGATTTTCAGAAGCATAGAGTTGACCATGGAGTGTCTATCTTGTCTTTTCGAGGTATTTGTGACCACCATTTCCACCATAGCTTGATCCCGTATGATTGTGTTGTGGACCTGTAATTATATACTTGATCGTTGTGCTTGTTGTGATAACGGATGGAAGCGGGTGAATGTGTACAATTAGATTATCCGGGTGTATGGACACTCGAATAGTTTCTGTTGTAGGCCTTCACTTGATATCCACTTTAATGCACTACATGCTAGGCTGATTTCAATTGATAAGTGTACCAAGAGGTGGAAAGCTTTGGAGAAACAACTGTGATGCCTCCGGACTGGGTTGAC
This sequence comes from Pachysandra terminalis, assembly GCA_031762675.1. NCBI lineage: Eukaryota > Viridiplantae > Streptophyta > Magnoliopsida > Buxales > Buxaceae > Pachysandra > Pachysandra terminalis. The sequence continues at coordinate 7,626 of JAUPMG010103080.1, read as the reverse complement.
TTTGTACCTTATGGGGTGAAAGGGCCCACTAAAACTAGGGTATCATGCTTGCGAGCTCCTATACAGGTTCGCTAGCCCTCGAGTATTGTACAATCAGAAATTAGCCTTACTGTATGGTAGCCTTTGTGCTATGGGTTAGCACCCAGAACGGAGAGGGGATTCCGATAGTTCCTTGGATTCGTCCCAAATCGGTTTTGTAGTGGGAAGTGTCATACGAGTTCTACTTATCAAACGATATTAACCGTAGTACATTACATTGTGAATTCATATCATTAACTACGTGTGCCACTCATTGCGTCCAAATTAGGTCATGCGAATGCGTCATCTCATCTCATTCCATTTCATTTAAATTACTCATATGCTATTGGGTTACATTGTATTTGTTATTGGATTTTATCGCACTTACCCCTTGTGATTGGTTTCCATAAGAGGACGGGTGAGTTTTTCCATGCTTCTTACTAAGCATCATAAGCTCACACAACATTTTCTGTTGTAGGACTAGAGGAGGAGCGATGGTGCTAGGTGGACCATCGTTGCTTGTGAACCTAGCTGCTGTCTTCCTTCCTTCATGTTGATTTGCATTCTCAAGAGAATTAGGCTTGTGTAAGATGTAATCATGGGGTGTTCTTAGAATAAGTATCAAGTTGTTTAGTTTGTTGAGATCTTAGCCGGTAGAGGTTAATGATCAGATTTTGGGTTTATTACAATTTTAGTTCTATTTCTTTGTTGTAGCAGCTCCGCACTGTGATTCAATTAATAAATGGAAGTATTTACTACTTTTATTTACTTATGTTGTGGTAGCAATCCGCGGTCCCATTGAGGATCCCGTAGGTCTATCCTCGTGATCTGTGCCACCCTATCTAGGGATTCGGGTAACGGGATCTTGGGTGAGATACTTAAGCTTTCAGGAAACCACATTTAAGAACTTGTAGTGGAGGATGATTTGGATTGTAAAGACAGAGTCGGGGAACAAAGTTTTGACAAAGTTATAGATTTTAATAAAGTATCTAACCAGAGATTTTATTAGCAATTTTACTAGATTTTGCTAGGTTATGTGCCAAAGTTTGTTTTTGGCCCTTGTGAAGCCTTATTGTTATTAGGAGTTTCTTTGAAGCGTGAAACTAAAGGATTTTGTTTTATTTTCGCTGTGTGTTATATTTTGAACTAATGTAATAGCTGATATTTGACTTATTTTCCAGTATTATATTATATCTTAAATTTGATTTTTATGGTTTGGCAATGTATTGACTACCACTCCCATGTGGAATGGGTTGAGAGTCATATTTCAGACTTCGTAGGGACCCCTTTGAGATCTCTTAAGGATGTGACAAAATTGGTTACAGAACCTATGTTTTATGTTTTCAATCAAATTCCATAAAGTTTCAATGTGTTGATATATCAAAGTTTTCTTTATACCGATATTTGAAAGTTTTTTGTTTAATGATGGTTATTACTAACAAACTAGTTTCACAAATAAGTGGGTGTTTTCTATTTGTTATACAGTCCTTGATCTTACCAACTCACAAGGGCTAGTCGAAGAAGAGGTAATGTGAGTGTAGGTTCAACCAGAGCTGATACTCAAGATCCTCAACTTGTTGGAGTTTACCATGCATTGGGAGAGATGGATACAGTGTTGCACAAATAGGTTTAGTCACAGCAATCATCACAACAGACCGAAGCACAAAGGAATGTTCACAGCAACGAGAAGTTCAAGAAAATTGGTCATATTATCTTCAAAGGAACAATCGATCCAATGGAAGCTCAAGCATGGATCGATTCCTTATGACACATCTTCGAAGTGATGGAGGTAGATGATCAAGAGAATGTTCATTTTGCAGCATTCATGCTAGAAGGTGAAGCAAGGAGATGGTGGAAGGCTACCTTGGAGATCATGAACATCCAAACATGGACTAACTTCAAGGTAAGATTGTGTCACGCCCCAGATTCGGACACGACTTCCCATGTGGAAAGGGCACGAATCTCAAGGCGCAACCTTCGGGATCCATCGCTGAACTGCGGATTTGCAACACACAAGGCATGAGATAAAATCCATCTAATTCATAATTAATAGAATATAAGTAGCGGAAGTAGAAACCTACGTTACTACATCAGAGTTCCAATAAATATAAAATCAATTGGCTTTAGATGAGCCTTACAAATCAAATCAATTAAATAAATAAATGTCAATAATATAAGGTTTAACAATTAAAGTCAACTAAGCTATGATAACTCAAAGTCCTCCTCCAAGGCTCCCATCTCAACCTGCAGTCATTAACAAACTGCATGGGCATTGAATACTCAGTAAGCATGATCCAGATAAATTGAAACAATTAACATAATGTCAGGTACGCATCAATAAACCATTCATAACATAATACACAATTATATGATATGATAAATGAATGGAATTCAAATGCTCTATCATGCTCAATCAAAGAATGCATTTTGAAGTGCAGAAATGCCTATGTTTAGATGCCGTGCCAAGTGTCCTCGATAATGAATCCACAACGTTGGAAACTATGTTCCAGAGACATCCGGCATCACCTCTTACCGATCTGAGCGCTAACCCATGATTCGGTAGCAACCATCTCATTACTCTATCAACCATAAATCGCGTTCCCTTTTTGTAGGATTTTCAACCCACGGGGAATAGGAAATCCCCAAATATTTCCATCAAAGCACACTCCCACTTCATCTAACTATAGTATGAATGCCTACCCAAGTAAACACAAATGATCGATTCCCGTGAAAGCTGCTCACGTGAACATATACGTAAACAATCCATTGGAATACATCATAAGCATTCCCATGATGTAACATGAACAATATTAGGATCTTAGTGATAATGTCCAAAGGCAACTTATCCACGCGCCCATACATGTAGATAAACTCTTGGAAACCATCACAGACATCCTATAATCGATTAAACCAAACATTACCATTCTAACCACCTACTGTCAATCCAAGGCGTTAGAGTCTCAACTCTAATCGATAAGTCTCTTCATAGATTAATTTGGAAAGATCCGAACCAAATCCTAGATAGCTAGTCATAAGGATCTATCTAACCTCCAAGTCAACCTAGAACATAGTCAAGTCTCTAGTACTCTAATCTAACTTAGGATGTGAAATCCTAATATTGGACAGAAATGGCAGCATTCAGTCTTGTAGGCTTTCAGCCAAATACATCTAACTCATTTCAGGCACATAGCCTCACAATTAGGCACAAAGCCCCAACACAACCATACTCATCACATTAGGCACATTGCCTCTATGCACTAGGCTCATAGCCTTACATCCATCATCTCAGATCACTATGGACTCCACTTTGCTCTGCAAACCTTCCAAGACTCATAAAACATATCAAAAAATGATAAGCAAAGTCAAAACTCTAATATAGGTGCACACTGGACACTTGCGCTCGATCGCAAATTTCGCTCCATCGCATAAGTCGCTCGATCACATATTCCGCTCGATCAAAATTTTAGATCGATCGACTATGCAACCAAACCCAAAAATATGCGATCTATTAAATAGTTCTTCCGTTTTCTTGCATCTAACACATACTAAAACCACTCTAACGTATTTCAAATTGTAATACCATCATCCATGAACCCAGAACGATACAATCTTAAATCAAACTTACCTTAAAAAAATGTGCATTTATGAAAATCAACAATCTTATAAACACAATCTGTTTAATATGCTTTCATCTCACCAGAGTTTATCAACAAACAAAAACGTCATGAAATCATTCTAATAAATCCAGAAAATACATTTCTAAATGAGTCTTTAAATCAAAACAATATAACTCCATGAAATCAATGAATCTAATATGCTTGATCTACATCACACTAGGTTTAGCTCAAATACAAAACATTATGAAAATATTTCCAAGTCATCTAGATAATCCACTTACTTGTTAGAAATTAAAACGTAGGATCCGATGATGAATCAATGCCCCAAAAATCTTCTAGGTTTCTGATTTCCCTGGAAAACACCCAAGTGCTTCAGCAGTACTCTGGTCCCACAAACCAACGAACAACCCCCTCTTGGTGATTGTCCAAAACTAATCTCTATAGAGATTAGGGTTAGCACCCTAATCCCACTTAAACCCTTATTAGCCTCTATTCCCATATTAACCCCAGAGTTTAACTCTTTACCTTATAACCCCTTATTACCAACTTAGCTTAATATAAATAAAACATCACCATTATTTTAAATTAATTAAATTCAAATCCATGCTAATCATAATAAAAAACAAATTAGGGAAAATTCCTTTAAGGGTCCGGGTTATTACAGTCTACCCTCCTTAAAATAATTTTGTCCCTGAAATTACGCACCCTAGTTCGTGAAAAAATGAGGATACCGCTCTCGAATCTCCGACTCCAACTCCCAAGAAGCTTTGGTTTCGTCGTGATGACTCCACTGAACTTTCACCAAGGGAATGGTCTTAGTCCGTAATACCTGATCCTTCCGATCCAAGATCACAATGGGCTGCTCCACATACGACACATCCTCCTTCAGTTGCAACTCGCTCCAATCTACCACATGCGACAGGTCGGGCTCGTAATTCCAAAGCAAAGATACATGAAATACATCATGTACAAATGACAACTGCGTAGGTAGAGCTACCCGATACGCCAGCTTCCCAATCTTCTCTGGTATTTGGAATGGTCCAACATACCTTGGGGCAAGATTTCCTTTCCGACCAAATTTGATCACACCCTTCATCGGCGATACCTTAAGGAACACGTGGTCACCCACATCAAACTCCAGATCTCTCCTCCTCTTATCAGCATAACTCTTTTGCCTGCTCTAAGCTGTCCTCAGTCTTTCTCTGATTAGTTTAACCTTAGCCGTAGTCTCTTGAACTAGATCAGGCCCAGGTACACTGCTCTCACCATCCTCTGCCCAACACACTGGTGATCAACAAGGTCTCCCATACAACGCCTCAAAAGGATCCATACCGATAGGTAACTGTTGTTGTAAGAGAATTCTACCAAAGGCAGATGTTCTCCCAACTACCACCGAAATCCATAGCACAAGCTCTCAACATATCTTCCAATACCTGATTCACTCTCTTCGTCTGTCCATCAGTCTATGGATGGTATGCAGTACTAAAGTCCAACTGAGTTCCCATTGCCTTCTGCGAACTCTCCCAGAACTTAGAGGTAAACAATGAACCACGATCAGAAACTATGCTCACCGGCACACCGTGAAGTCGCACTATCTCACACACATACAACTTAGCGATCTCCTAGACTGTAACGGAAGTCCGAACAGGTAGAAAATGAGCGGATTTGGTGAGTCTGTCCACTACCACCCAAATCGAATCCAAATTTCCACGAGTCTTAGGCAAACCCGAAATGAAATCCATCGTCACATATTCCCACTTCCATTTAGCCACAGCTCGTGGTTGTAGTAGTCCCGCTGACCTTCGATGTTCATCGTTCACTTGTTTACACGTGAGACACCTTGCCACAAACTGTGCTATCTCCCTTTTCGTTCCAGGCCACCAATAGTTCCTCCTCAAATCACGATACATCTTAGTGCTTCCTGGATGAACAGAAGACCGAGAATTATGAGACTCTTCTAAGATCTCCCTCTTAATCTTCCGATCATCTGGTACACACAGTCTACCCCGATATCTAATCATCCCATCTGTGTACATTGCCCAATCTGGTATCTTCTCATCTGCCGCCAACAAAAGTGTTTCCTGATCTGACTTCTGGCCAACTGCGATACGATTCTCCAATGATGGCTTCACAAATAAATCGAAAAGCAAACTTCCTTCCTTCTCCTTCATTAGGCCCATCCTCAAATCCGAAAAGGCTTTCTACAAGGACCACACCTGACGCCTCATCTGAGCTAACACACCTCACGGTCTCTTACTCAAAGCATCAACCACAACATTTTCCTTTCCTGGATGGTAATTGAGCGTAGAGTTATAGTCACTGAACAACTCAACCTACCTCCTCTGGCGCATGTTAAGGTCTTTCTGAGTGAAGATGTACTATAGGCTCTTGTGGTCTGAATACAACTTGAATTCCTCTCCGTACAGGTATTGCCTCCATAACTTCAAGGCAAAAACAACTGCGGCCAACTCAAGATCATGAGTAGGATAGTTGCGCTCATGAGTCTTAAGTTGTCGAGACGCGTATGCCACCACTCTCTTGTCCTGCATCAATACTGCTCCCAGTCCTTGTAAGGACACATCGGTGTATACCTCCATCTTCCGACCACTCACAAGAATCACTAACATAGGTGCTGAAGTCATCCACCTCTGCAATTCTTCGAATGTTGCTTCACACTTATCATCCCACTCAAACTTCACATATTTCCTTGTCAAACGAGTCAAAGGGGCACACAAAGTAGAAACGTTCTTAATGAATTTCCTGTAATAACCCACTAGACCAAGGAAACTTCGAATCTTGGATGCTATCTTAGGCCTTGCCCATCCAAAGATAGCTTCAACCTTAGAGGGATCTACAGAAATACCCTCCCTTGACACGACGTGCCTAAGGAATATCACTTCCTCTTTCCAGAACTCACATTTCTCAAACTTGGCAAACAACTGATGTTCCCGAAGTATCTACAACACAACTCGTAGGTGCTCATCATGCTGTTCCCGAGTCCGAGAGTAGATCAGAATATTATCCACAAACACTATCACGAACCAATCCAGATAGGGTCAAAACACACTATGAATCAGATCCATAAAAGCAGCCAGAGCATTCGTAAACCCGAAAGGCATCACCACAAACTCATATTGTCCGTATCAGGTACGAAAGGCCGTCTTATGAATATCCTCCTCCTTGATTCTAAGTTGATAGTAACCCGATCTCACGTCTATCTTTGAAAAACACCGAGCTCCCCTCAACTGATCGAACAAATCATCTATTCTTGGCAGTGGGTACTTATTCTTAATAGTGACCCGGTTCAACTGCCAGTAATCCACACATAATCTGAGTGACCCATCCTTCTCCTTAACAAACAGGTTTGGAGCACCCCTCGGTGAAGTACTAGGTTTGATGAACCCAAGCCTACTCAAACCATCTAACTGCTCCTTCAGCTCACGCAACTCAATCGGAGCCATCTGATAAGTTGCCTGCGATATGGGAGAACTACCCGACACCAAGTCAATGCAGAAGTATATCTCTCTCCTGGGAGGAAAACCAGGAATATCAAGGAAGATAGACTCAAACTCACAGACAGTCTGAATGTCTCCTAAGGGCAACTGACTCACTCCATCTGCTATACCCAGAAACTCCAAATGGTAACCATCCTTCTCAGTCCCGAGAAAGGTAAGCCGCTTCCCGTTAGGAAGATCAAACACAACTGTCTTCTCAAAACAATTCACTTTGGCATGATTGGCTGCAAGCCAGTCCATGCCAAGGATCACATCAAACTTCGCCATGTCTAGTACAATCAAATCCGCCTCCAAATTCATATCTCCAACTCTCACCACACAAGCGTGACACACCCGGTGTAGAGTACCAACACTACCTACTGGATTGACTATACTAAGAGGCACTTCAACCACGCTAGATTCCAAACCAAGGAATAACATGAAACTAACAGCAATGAAAGAATGGGATGCACCCGAATCAAACAACACATGCGCAG
>JAUPMG010103069.1:0-12232 GCA_031762675.1 Pachysandra terminalis | reverse complement strand
GGGGTCTAACGATCTGTAACAGAAACTGGTCATTTGACCATAATACCTCTCAATCAATGATAATTGTAATAAATATAAACTATTTTTTAATTATTTATTTTTTAATTTTATTTTTTGTTATTATTTTTATCCTATAATTATATGAGATCAATGAGATTTTCATAATTTTCATTGATACTAAGCTTCTTTCTTCTTCCATATAACTATCTATTTTGTTTTTAAGATTATTAAATAAGGTATTCAAGGATATTTTTGTCCATAAAATATATTTTCAAACTATAGGAGAGGTGTTTGTGATGGCCAAAGTTTAAGGGGTACTTGTTAATATTATGTTAAACTCAAGGAGTATAAATATAATTTAACCTTTTTTTGATTTTTAAATAAAGTTTTGATTTATTTCAGTCGAAATATCCGAAATTTCGACCTAAAATATAATAATTTCAAATAAAATGTTTTGACTAAAGTGATTTTATTTGAACCGAAATTTCGAAAAATTTGATCAAAATATCGACGAAATAAGCATTTTTTTTTTTCAGACGAAATAATTCATTTTGAATATAAGGATTTCGTGTTTCGGAGGTGATCCGAAACCGAAATTTAAAACTATGTCCTAAAATTCACTTTCATTGCTTTTCCCCGACGAAAAAAAGAAATTTCGTTCCGGTGCTTTCGAGTCATCTACACAAAAGAGGTCTCTCTCGAAGAACCCTACTTCTCAAATGCCGTTTCTCTTTATTTAATCAAATCCTTCTCCTTTTATCTTTTTCTCCATATTTTGATCTCTGCGTCATTCCAGCTTTGAGTTTGAGGTTCGTTTTGAATATAAATGGCGGTGATTGAACCAGCGACCAATGCCAACGAAGACGAAACTAAGCGAAACCACGTCGATTCAGGAGTTCCAGAGACCTCCTCAGATTTTTCTGGAGAAGCAGCCAGTAGAGAAGCGGAAGGTTTCGAAACGGCGAGCGAAGGCGAAGGTGGTGAACAACCTGCACCTACAAAAGATGAATCTTACGAAGATGCTTTCAACGATGAACAATTGAATCAGGTTCCCTTTCAAATCGTATTCTCTTATCAGCATAATAATCGTAATTTTCCTTACGCTAATTTATTTATATAACTTTGAGTTTTTGGCCAGAAATGACCAATTGCGTTTGATTTCGACCGTATCATCCGAACTTATGTACAGTTGGGACCGTCGTTGTCTATAATTTTCAATTTTGTTTATAATCAGTCTTTTAGGATTATGTCCTTGCGATTTTCTGAAACAGATGTTGAAGCTTTATGCCAAGTGTTCTTTGTCTTTAGATGTGTTTCTCTAATTGAAAAAAGGGTATAATTAGATCTCTTTTGTTTCCTCTGGAGCAGAGAGCCATAGTTCAAGCGAATGATGCGAAAACTGAAGGCAATAAACTATTTGGGGCCGGGAAGTACGAGGATGCACTATCACAGTATGAACTTGCTCTACAGATAGTTCATGAGATCCCCGAATCTGTGGAAATACGTTCCATTTGTCACGCTAACCGTGCTATATGTTTCTCAAAACTGGTATGGTGTTTTATTTATCGATACTCACATTTAAAAAGATTTGAGTTGACATGTTTGCACTCATATTTGCATCTGTGTGTGTGTGTCTATATATATATATATATATATATATATATATATATATCATGAATTATATTATATACGTAATAGGTTGAATTGAATTCCTAGTTCTCCTGATAAAATGTGAGATGAGTTCATCTAGTAATAGACTGATAATCAGAAGAAAGAGTTATCCCAAAGTAATCAGAAGAAAGAAACAATGAGGTTGATGAAAGAGTTATCCCAAAGTAAAGGGACAATAATCTCAAGTAGTAAGTGCCGATAATACAATGTGAATCGATACATGGGCGCTGATTAATTTTGACCTGTAAGTGTATAAGACCTGCTATCTATTTTCAAAATGGATCTTGAGAAAATTTTCTTCACCAAAAAATTAAGTTGGGATTGTCCTTGGCAGTTCTGCGGCTACCTTGAACCAACATTGAATTCCCTGCTAAGATCCATTATATGATCAACATAGAAAGTCTTGATGCCGTTGTCATTGTTATCATTGTCAGTGAGGCCCTTTGAATACATTAGATGTGTCTGCTTCAATTGATATAAACTTTGGTTGATGAAATGTAAAAGCGTTGTACTTTGTACTTTTAAGCTATGATTTGCTATGAGATTCCTTTGAAAGAATGTGTGGAAGCTTACATCTATGCTGTGAAAATTTTTGGGAACGATTAGATTCCTCATCAAATCAAGCCTTTGGTCGAATGAAGTCCTAAATTTTGACAGAAATTTGGTAATTTTTGTTTTTGAGAAATGAAATTTGGTAAATTGTATATATGAAAAAAATGTCTTATTTGACTACATAGGGAAATGTTAGGAAGCGAAGCAAATCGACGCTGCACCTTTGTCTCCCCACTAAAAGTGATGAAAATCCCGTTGGTAATCTCATGTTTTTTTTTCCTTCACCTTTTCCAAAAGAGGGAATTGAAGAGAAATAGTGAAATAAAAGAATAGTTGAAATTCAGAGATTCTTCTCTATGCCAATCGCTTATATATCTTTTTGTTTTCTTATCATCTTTCTTGGAGGAAAATCATTCTTCTTACTTATTATCAACAACAAAGGGAAGGGCTTTGAAGCAGAATAATTATAGCTGGCTGACTTAGGCTGCTCCTTACTTTGTAATCATGTGACCTTCATTAATATATTTGCACATCTGGCTGTTATTCATAAAAAAAAAGTATGGCTATAGAATGGGTGATATGCCTCTGCCCGTTATGTGGGTCACATGGTGTGGGACTATAGAACTATTCTGGATCACTGGCCTTGAGATTGAAGATGGTGATAGGTTCAGGTAAGTTGGATCTTTATCTTCAGTTCTCAGTTTTATTTTTGGTGGTTTCTGTAAAAGATAGTGGGGTTAGAGATTTGGAATTTCAGATTTAGAAGACCTTAATTTGATAGGGAAAAGGAATCTATTACATCTCTGATTTCTTTGCTACAGCTAATGGAGTAGGAGATGGCCCCCGATACCAAGAAGTGGATATGGGATAGGAAATGTGTATTTTTTGTTAGATCTTTCTTTCCCACTCTCATTTCATTAAGTGATTGGTATTTCAAGGTGCAACTGATTTGGAAATTACCCATCCCCTTCAAGGGTTTCTTTTCTTTTTGCTCTTTTTTTTTTGGTGAATCATCAAGTGTATGTAAAAGTGCAACCCTAGATGTGAAAGAGAAACAACTAGAGAAGAAGAGAAGAACAAATGAAATAGGGAAGAAGAAAAGAACGAATAAAAAAAATAGAGAAGTAGACCTAATGTGGTCGGCCCCTCTTATTTTATATAATAAATAATAGTTTGAATTTACAGATATACCCTTGACACCCTTTTATTAATATTTTAGCTATATTTCAACAATCCTCCTCAAGCTGGAGCATAAATGTCTCCCGTGCTCAGCTTGGAGCACATCAATGCAAACTGACTTCTTCCAAGAGCCTCTTTAAACGCATCTGCCAATTGATTTCCAGAATTAACAAATAGGGCTGATATCTTCTTGCTCATCACTGCATCTCTAATAAAATGATAGTCTATTTCAGTATGCTTTGTTCTCTCGTGAAACACCGGGTTGTTGGCAATATACATTGCAGCTTGATTATCAAAAAACATTTCCATAGGCTTATTACTAGTAAAATTGAACTTTTGCATAAGAGCTTTTAACCACAGCAGTTCACAAGTAGTATGAGCCATAGCTTTATACTCAGCTTCAGCATTGGATCTAGCAACAACACTTTGTTTCTTACTCCTCCATGTAACCAAATTGCCTTTAATGAACGTACACTAGCCTGTAGTCGACCGTCTATCAAAAGTAGACCCACAATATCACGATTGCAATTTGAACGATAAATGAGACCCTTACTTGGAGAGCTCTTGAGATATTTTAAAATTCTGCATACAACTTCTCAATGAACTTGCTTAGGTGCGTGCATGAATTGACTCATCACACCAACAACAAATGTAACATCAAGTTGTGTGTCTGTTAAATAAATCAGCTTACTAATAAGTTGTCTATACCTTCTAGGGTCTTCAAAATCAGGGCCATTCACATCTAATTTTACATTAGGATCCATCGGTGTGTCAGCTGGCTTTGCTCCCCACATTCCATTCTCTGACAATAAGTCATTCACATACTTCTTTGTGACAAGCTAATACCCCTCTTACTTCTAGCTACTCCCATACCAAGAAAATACCTCATCTGCCCCAGTTCCTTAGGCGAAAAGTGCTGTTTAAGATACTTTTTCAAGTCTTCCATCCCTTTAACATCACTTCCGGAGATAATTATATCATACACATTTAGCACAATAATGCCAGATGATTGTCGACGAACAAACACGGAATGGTTAGCATGGCTCCGATGAAAGCCATGCGACACTACAACATGGCTGAACTTATCAAACCAGGTCCGAGGAGTTTGTTTTAGGCCATAGATTGCTTTCCTCAACTTACAAACTTTAGTGTTCTCCCCTTGAGCAATAAAATCTGGTGGTTGCTTCATATAGACTTCTTCTTGAAGATCATTGTGCAAAAAGGCATTCTTCATATCCAACTGAAAGTCTGAAACATAGGCCAATTCTGATTTACTACAACTGATATTAAAAGCCGAATTGAATTTAGCTTAGCAACTGGGGAAAATGTCTCAAAGTAACCAACATCATAGATTTGAGTATAACCCTTTGCAACTAAACGAGTTTTTAGCCGTTCAACTGTCCCATCAGGCTGATATTTAATCGTAAATACCCATTGACAACCAACAACCTCCTTGTTATTGGGTAAAGTACTCAATTGCCATGTGTCATGAGTACATAAAGCATCTATTTCTTCTTCCATAATTTTCTTTCATTTAGGATGAGTGTCTCCTGCTAACTTTTAGGGACAGAAACAGATGAAAGAGGCAGGACAAAACTATGATATGAATGGGACATCAATTGATATTGAGTACAAGAACGTTTACCTTTCCTCATGGATATAGGAAGAGAAAGATCCAGTGGAACTGTAGAAACACTATATGGATCTCTTGTTGAAGAAGGTTGATGGGAAGTTGAGTTGTCAGGTAGAACTATTTTTCTAGTCGCCTTTTTGCGCTGATATACTTGAATTGGTTTCTCGTGCTGAAGTGATATATCTGAATTGGGTTTCGTAGGAGCATCAACAATTACTTTATAGGAAGAGGAGTAGACATATGAATAGTATTGGAGGACTAAATGGGAGATGATAGCAACTTAGCTTCAAGTGCACGACCATTATCAGAAAAATAAGTAGTACTTTTAAAGAATGTGACATCTGCACTTACAAATTGTTTTCTTGATATGGGATCAAAACAACGATGGTGTTTTTGAGTCTGAGAATAACCAAGGAAGATACATGTAATAGCACGAAGAGATTATTTATCAAGACCAGGACTCAAATCATGAACATAACATACACAAACGAAAACCCGTGGAGGAATATGATGCAAAAAGAGTTGGGAAATAGAACCGAAAAAGGAGTTTGACCATCTAGGATAGGTGTAGGCATACGATTGACTAAGTAACAAGTTGTCAAAACAGCATCACCCAAAAAACCTTTTGGCACTTACATATTGATCATCATAGTGTGGACAACTTCCAACAGGTATCTGTTTTTCCATTCAGCTACCCCATTTTGTTGTGGAGTATGTATTCAAGAAGTTTGACAAATCATTCCATTTTCAGAGCAAAAACTTGTAAGATCATTTCTCCAATATTCTAAGGCATTATCAGATCAAAACACACAAATATCTTTGTCAAATTGAACTTTTATTTCTTTATGGACGATTTGAAAACAGATGGGACTTTAGATCTATCTTTCAACAAGTACAACCAAGTCACCCGGGAATAATCATCCACAAAGGAGATGAAATATCTAAAACCAAAGACATTGACATACGACACTGACCCCAAATAGTAGAATGAACTAGAAAGAAAGGGCGGAGACTTCTTTTTTAGACCCATGGACTAAAAATAGACCTATGATGCTTCCTAAGTTCGCAAGCTTCACACTCCAAGCGAGGCATGGATTGAAGTGATGGAACCAGTTTTTTGAGTTTCGGAAGAGAGGGATGACCTAAACTAGTAGTATGTCATTGGAGAGGTGAGACATGAGAATGAGTAGCTGCTACAACGTGCTGAATATGACTATCAAGATAGTATAAACCTTCTGACTCACGCCCTCCACCAATCGTCTTCTTTGTCTGGAGATCCTGAAATACACAGAAAGAAGGGTAGAAGGTTATGGAACAATTAAGTGAACGAGTGAGTTGACTTGCAGATAAAAGACTGATTTGAAATTTGGGAACATAAAGAACAAAGGACAAGGGAAGTGAGGGGGTTGGGTGAACAACACCGTGACCCATTACAATTTGGGTTGAACTATCAACAAGAATGGCTGAAGGACTACTAGGAGACTTATCGAAGGTTGAGAAAATTGTAGACTCACCAATCGTGAGCAGAAGCACCTAAGTCAATGACCCAGGGGGAAGTACGTTTAGAGGTAAAGAATGCAGGAGTATTGAATGAGCAAGTGTAGCAGTAACAATAGAAGAAGAAGGTTGTAAGTTTTTTACCAGCTTATTGTACTCATCACGGGACAAGACGACTGAATCATTACTAGTATTAGGAGGCTGCAATCGAGCATCAACCAAAGGAGGTTGCATATGTCTAGAAGCAGAATTAATTAAGGCTTGATTAGTCCATTCTGGCTTGTCAAAATTATTCCAGCACCTATCCGAAGTGTGATTGAGCATCCCACAGTGATCGCACTTAATATGATCACAATCCCTACCTCTTCCTCCCCATGAATCTCTACCATGGCCTCTTCCTCCACCTCCACGACCACTTTTTATGGAGGAGGCTAGAGCAGAATTTTCTTTTGTAGATGAGGCGGCAAAGGAAGAGGACTGAGATGGTACAGTTTCACCCTGAAGCCGAGTATAAACATTATTCAAGGAAGGTATGGTGTCACTAGCTAAAATCTGCCCTCTTATTGATAGATACTTAGGGCTCATACGAGATAGAAACTTTGCAACTTGGAACTCTTCTCTTTGCTTCCTTTGTGATTCCAAATCATTGGTTAAAGGTTGATAAATGTTCAGCTCCTCCCACATACATTTGAGAGTACTATAATACTCACTCAAACTCTTACCTCGTTGAACGGTAAAAATGTTCTCATACAACTGGTAAACTCTTGAAATGTTCTTATCTTGTGAATACGTTTCCCGTACAGCTTCCCATACATCCCTAGCTGTATCTAAGAACATAACGTTTGCACTAATGGTTGACTCCATAATGCTCAACAACCGAGTCATGATTATACAATTCTCTTTCCACCATTTATCATAATCCTTTGCTGTCCTATCTGGAGGTTGTGATGTTAAGTATTTCAGTTTTCCTTGGGCACGAATAAAAACTTTTACAGATTGAGCCCATAGCAGATAATCAGAACCATTCAACTTAATTGTTGTAATCTACATTCCAACACTATCATGAGCACCCAACACAATACTTTTTGAATTTTCTTGAGTGGAATGCTGATCCTAACAGTAATTAACCCTTGATGCCAACAAAAAAGGCACACTTTCTTCCTAAAAGTACTGCAAATTTTGTTTTAAAGTCCGTCTGCTTGTGTTGCTTGTAGGATTCAGGCCTTTTTTTTTTATCTTCTTCAATGATTTTTCACTAGTCAAAATCTACCTCGAACAAAATTTCCTGGATGCTCTTGCACTAATACAGCTTCAATAACACCCTCATATTACCAATACATCAGTTCACGAACAGCCACACTCTCACATCAGTTGACAAGAAACTCCACAAGAAAAAATCATATTCCATGAGAAAGATCAAGCGGATATTCTCTTTTTTTCCCTCTTCTTTCCCTTTTTTTCTTTTCATTTCTTTCCCTTCCAACAATCTGATTTCTGATTAGATATTCAGCCCTTTCTCCTTCTTTAGTCGTTTAATGCAGCAGCCACATTGGTTTGCTGCTGTCGTTGTGTATATTTTGTGAATATGCATTAATCAAATGTGGGCAGGGGAGATGAATAAGAGAATATTAGGGCTTGATCTCCCTAGAAAGGATAATGCTCTGATACCATGTAAAAGTGCAAACCCTAGATGTGAAAGAGAAACAAATAGAGAAGAAGAGAAGAACGAATGAAATAGGGAATAAAAGAACGAATAAAAAAAATAGAGAAGTAAACCTGATGTGGTCGGCCCCTCTCATTTTATATAATAATTAATAGTTTGGATTTATAGATATATCCTTGACACCCTTTTATTAATATTTAAGCTATATTGCAATGGTGTATATATTAGAATACGATGGAATGTATATGAGTACTACATATAGACAAAGAAAGAAAAGAAAAACTATTAACAACCATAAGAATGAGATACCCTTACTATCCCTTTATTGAGTCAACATCATATCCTCAGGGTGAATGCCACTGCCCACCGAAGTGGGAGTCTTTTGCCACACCTCTTCTAGTCCATTTGGCAAGCAGAGATCCTTGGGAGAAGGCTTTATTTCGGTCTTCACTTGAGCAACAATAGAGGCTAGAGTTGGGGTGAACCAAGAGTCCTGCTGTGAAGTAAGATCGGAAGATATGTGCCATTACCTTCATGAGAGCGATCTTGCATCCAGTCTAAGGTGTGTAGTGTCACGACCCTAATTTCTTTATGCAGGAGATTGACCGTGAGGCGTGAGGTGCCCTGACCTTCACTAGTCAAGACCAGCCCAAGCCATTGGAATGCCAATCTTAACTCTTAAGCCTCCAACATGATGCCGCGATAGGATACTATTCGATCCTAGTCTTGCACGCCAAGCCTATCTTGGCTGGCCCATAAGTTGCTCCACAACACCCAACTTGTGCTCGCTTCACTCGAAGTGTTCCTATCATTGTGACCTATCCAACACCCTTATGCGCCACCAAGACGATTATCCAACACGCCCCATGGTAGGAGCTATGCACATTGTGAGTCCTCACAACACTTTGAATAGCCATGGGCCCCATTATCCCTAACCACCATGCAATGAGGACATGTAGCCCATAGCACATTCCTCGAACTATTAGCACTATCCATTGTGCCAACCAATGTAACTTGCATCTCGTAGTGCGAACATAACACTAGCACAATCTGTTTGTCCATTGTCTCATCCTGACACAGTTTTGCCCTAAACCTTGTCTCCAGCGCTATGCAATCTTGTGGGGTATGCTGAAGCCAAGGCATACCTTAATGCAAGGCCACTTAATCCCTCATGGTCTAATTATAGTTTATCAACAAACTATGCCTACCCAAGCATGTATAGCACACGCTAGAACAATATAGCATACTTGCTTCCGACCCAGCACAATGATGTCGAGCCATTGCTCTAGTAGTCTTAGGATATGCCATTTAAATCCTAGGAGACCCTAGACATTACCATTGTTATGCTAAGGCATGACCCCAAGCCCCGTTGGGGATTGTTTGTCTCGTGCCACACTTAGCATGAGAAGAGATCAGGCAACACCATCCCTTCGTAAGATGGATGCAAAGCCTTTACCCCCTTGCTAGTGGGAAACACCATCTCTGTTGGCACAATCATATTGGGGTTTTTTCGGAGGTCCAAGAAGAGTCTTTGCCAACCTTCTAAAGCATTCATAACATATGTTCTATTTGATTTGGACCTAATCGGGCTTGTAACTCTTCACCTATTCTTTTTTATGCTCCAAAAAATATGTGGGCTCCATATGCTGGAAATCCACTTGGTGGCCATTTTCTCAGTGCGGGCACCATTCCCACGTTTAGGCACACCAATATCATGCACAAACATCCCAGAGTTTCCAAAACATATCCTTAGGTTGGTTGCACTTGTCCAAACTTTCCCTACTGGGCCGAGTTGCGTGCCTCCTTGGCTTTCATGTGCCATGCACCTTGTATGTTGTTGGCCCGTGACATTCTTCCCCACTTGTCTTGTTGATGTCCTTGATAACATCCACCCAAGTAGTACTCAAACAACCTTATAAGTTATAACCTTGTGCAATGCTTCACCCGTAAATCAGAACCCTGTTTGATGACCTCCACACCATGAAAATCACCAGATATAGTATCTATAACTTCTTGTCTTGTCTCTTCACCATAAAACTTTCCTGAACATAGTAGTCTATCTGCTCCCCATCTGGTCCATACACATTTATGGTACTTCAATTGGCCATGCAAACACTGTATATCACCACGTCTTGGCTGTCCTTAGTTCAAGTGAAGCTCTTCTGAGCCAACGAAACACTAGGTGGTTATCTAATTCCTCCTCTTGCATGATCCCTTGTACACGCTTGGTCCTCCTAGGACCAGCACTTAGCTCCCTGAGCACCTGCTTACACTGACTTTCAAACCATGGACCTTACCAGCTGAGCTATCAACCCAAGTGAAGTCAAAGTCTCATGATATAGATCATGCAACTAACACTGTCCATCCTTGGGCTTCTTTACAGTACTTCTTGACCCTTAACCTTGCATTATTTGCGTCTACAATCTTCTATGTTTTATCTGTTGAGCCAAGGTTCTTCCTTTTAACCCACACAATGTCCACTTGGCACTAACAAATGTCTCGCGGGAGTTGCTAGCAAGCCAAACATGGCTCCACATTGAGGCTCCAACATGCGTGTGGCCTTCCACCTTATGAATCCAATGCTACCCTACTATCATATACCAATATTGACATTCTCATACATATACCCAAATTGCACTCATGTGTTTATTAGGATATGCAGCCCACAACTCAACTTGTTGTTCCGAACCTCTCAATGCATGTGCAATGCCTCCTTCAAGGACTTAAACAATATTTATGTCAATCTGTTGACACCTCTTCCCATACATGTGAACTTCTATAATATTTGGCATCGGTCTTCACCTCATACACTTTTTTAAGTTTAAGAATGTGAGTCTAATCTCAGGGTACATCGACTTTGAGTATACGACATCTCAATCCCGAAGGTGTTACTCTTATCCTCATTAGGGAGCATGAGTTTCGTTAATCGTCAGCACCCTCAGTGCATGCAAGTGCTATGAACCGTATAAGCCACCAAAGTCATTGTGCAATCACTTGTTGCACATACTAGCGTGGCAACGCCTTTCGAAGGAATTCTTGTTTCAACTATGGTAATCTATTTGTTGTTCCCAACTTGTCCTATCATTGGTTTTCACCCTATGAGCATCTCTTTAAGATCCTACCGACCAACAATGCATACTAGTATCTTCGAACCAATCAACTAACAGGTCTGTTGTGCAACCATTTGTTGCGGTCTATCAGTACCATCCCAAGGTGTAACAACATAGTTTTACCAAACATGGTTCAAAATATCGTATCGTATCACCCTATACGGGCAATACGTATCGTGTATCGAGTGGCTCGATACGATACGAGCATGTTGGATACGATAATAAAAGAAAAAGCACTGAATCGGTCGATACGTGTGCTGTATCGACCGATATTGTTTGATAAATACAGATTATCGACTGTATCGAGCTCGATAGAGTCGATACATGTATTTTTTTTTTTTTAAATTAAATAAATAAACAAAACAGAACAGAAAAGATGAGAGAGAGAGAGAGAGAGAGAGAGAGAGAGAGAGAGAGAGAGTCTCAATACTATGTATTTAAAAAAAAAACAGAACAGGGAGGGAGAGAGAGAGAGAGAGAGAGAGAGAGAGAGAGAGAGAGAGAGAGAGGTACCGTACCTGGTGGCTGCCGCGAGTGTTGTTGCCCCTCCGCCTCCTTCTTCGGTCCTCCCTTTTTTTTTGATTCTTTTGGTTCAGCCGTCAAGCGGTGGTGTAAAAGGTAAAGTTAGTAACATTTGGCTTAAAAGCCCTTACATAAAAGGGAATGATTCGGTACACCGCCAGTGTACCGAATCCATATCTAGCTAATCTAAAGTTCTAAACCACTTTAAGATATGATATATATGATTTGGTACATTGACAATGTACCAAATGCATATAGATTAGTCACTTAAAAAATTATATATTAATTTATATGTAATATAAATATATATTTAATATATATATGCACTTATTTAAGTTACACTACACATTTATATTTATAAATATTATAAATTTATATTATTATACATACAAATATATAAACATT
>JAUPMG010103058.1:0-12233 GCA_031762675.1 Pachysandra terminalis | reverse complement strand
TTCCTCAACTCATGTAATTTTCTCGGGTTAGTCTAACCTCCTATGGTCAAGGTCTTATTGGTCATTGGTTTAAGTCATTTGTGAGATTATGTCTAATTAGTTAAGCTAATTAGGCTTCTAATCTCTCTTAGTCTGGGATCTGGGATCGGGTCGTTACACAAGAACATCGGAATCCCAAGATTAACACACCATGGTCATGTCTTGCTTCCGAAAACAAACAACAACAATGGAAAAAGCGCCACACCATCCATCTAAGTCATCCACACGAAAACACTGTTCACTGTGCAAACTATTGGTCGGTCGGTAGAGGAGCCGCTGGACCGAAGCCTGCCGAATAGCAAAGTTGGTCTATAAAACAGTCGCTATCGGTGGAGGTGTCGATGGACCGTACCTCCCTGTGTTTCTGGGTGATCGTCGGCAGAGGCGTCGGTGGACCGAAGCCTGTCGAATTGCAAAATTTGTCTATAAACTGGTCTTTGCTAGTAGAGGCATGGGTGGATCGAAGCCTGCCGATCTGGCGATTCTGGGTTTTTCTATGAGTGTCGAAATCAAATCTTAGGCATTCCAGTACATTCAAAACCACAAGTAAACACTCCTAAACTTCCGAAAACATCAATAAACATGATTAGAACCTTTAAAAACACATTCAAACAATGATCCAATCATTCAATCACTCGATAAAATCACATATTCATTATATTCAAAATAAGTGCATTGATCTCAATCAATGACTATGATCACCCCAACGTAACTTACCTGATTCGATTAGAGCTTCCTTGCACTCTTAGGAACTCTCTTCGTCATAGGAATAAGGGATGCAATAATTAGAACCTCCACGAGCTTTGGCTTCCAAGTCTTCTGCAAAATCCCCTTCTTCTTCTTCTTCTTCTTCTCTTATCTCCAGCAACTCACAAGAGTTCAAATCTAAAAATCAATACAATAGGAAGAGAATGAAAACCCTAATTCCCTTTTAAACCTATTGCTAAAACACAAGGCCAAAGCTTCCAAAGAGGTGCACATCCCTTTTGGTTCATGCGTTCAAAACGAAAACCATGATTGATATTGATCCTCTCTTCAAATCAATATCCAAAGCTTTTATAATATCAAAATAACACCAACTAATAAATAGTAATACATATTAATCCAATTAGAATTTATAATAATGCATATATATATATTAAAAAAATGCAAAACAATACCCTTAAATTCAGAAAAATTCAAATCATTAAATGTGGGGTATTCTCTTAGTGGATTTATGTCACTACAACCTACCTCCCTTAAAAGAATTTCAACCCCGAAATTGTGTTTCTCACTCCACGAACAAATGTGTTCGCACTCCCGAATCTCTGACTCTCGCTCCCAAGAAGCTTCTGTCTCGTCATGATGTCCCCATTAATCTTCACCAATGGTATCGTCTTCCTCCACAACACTTGTTCCTTGCGATTTAGAATTTGCATCAGCTTCTCAACATAACTTACATCTTCTTAAAGCTCTAGTTGCGTCCAATCAATCATATGTGAAGGGTCTGACTAATATTTCGGTAGAAGTGATACCTGAAACACGTCATGAATCACCGATAATTGAGGCGGTAAAGCCACTCAATGAGCAACACGTCCAACACGCTCAAGTATCTCAAAGGGTCCGACAAAACAAGGTGCTAACTTCCCTTTATTTTCGAAATGCATAACTCCCTTCAACGGTGAAACCTTAAGAAATACGCAATCTCCAACCGCAAACTCTAGCTTCCGCCGTCTCTTGTCTACATAAGTCTTCTGCCTACTCTGAGTTGCCCTTAATCTCTCCCGAATAAGCTTCACTGTCTCGATGCTCTGCTGCACTAACTCGGGTCCAAGGATGCTATCCTCTCCCACTTCTGACCAATATATAGGTGAATGACACTTCTGACCATACAGCGCCTCGAAAGGTACCATGCCAATACTCGCATGGAGACTGTTGTTGTAGTAAAACTCAACTAATGGTAGATGCTCTCCTCAACTCCCTCCAAAATCCATCACGCAAGTTCGCAACATGTCCTCAAGGACCTGGTTGACTCTCTCAGTCTAACCATCCATCTGCAAGTGATAAGCAGTGTTGAAATCAAGCCTCGTACCCAAAGCTTTCTGCAATGCTTCCCAAAATCTGGAAGTGAACAAAGATCCTCGATTTGAAACAATGCTAATAGGAACTCCGTGTAGTCGCAAGATCTCATGAATGTACAGTTTAGCAATCTCCTCGACAGTAGCTGTAGTCTGAACCGGTAGAAAGTGTGCGGATTTTGTCAAATGATCAACGATCACCCAAATCGAATCCAAGCTCCTACGAGTCTTCGGTAGTCCGCTCACGAAGTCCATGGTGATATGATCCCACTTCCATTCTGAAATCGACAATGGCTATAGAAGTCCTGCTGATCTCATGTGCTCAGCTTTCACCTGCTAACAAGTGAGACACCGTGCCACATACTGAGCGATCTCCCTCTTCATGCCTGGCCACCAATAATGTTGACATAGATCTCTGTACATCTTTGTTCTCCTCGAATGAATGGAATAGCATCACTTATGTGCCTCATCCAAGATCTCTCTCTTGATGTTCTCATCCGCTGGTACACAAAGTTTGCCTGAAAATCTGATCAAACCGTCAGGATGTACAATCCACTCTGGCTTGCTGTCATTTGCTGCAAGTGCAAGTAGATCCATAGCACTCTTCTGAAGCTCTACAATCCGCTGCTCCAATGATGGTTTAGCCACAAGGCTGAACAAGAAACCATCACACTGCAAATCTGAAGGCTGAACTCCCAAGTCGCAATGATCTCCTGAAGTAACCACTCCTGTCTCATCAACTACGCGAACTTCACGCGGTTTGCGACTCAAAGTGTCTGCCATCCCATTAGCTTTACCAGGATGGTAGCTAAGCGTCGAAATGTAGTCAGCAACAAGCTCTAACCACCTCCTCTGGCACATATTCAGATCCTTTTGAGTGAAAATATATTTCAAGCTCTTATGATCTGAAAACTGCTCGAACTCCTCTCCATATAGGTGGTGCTTCCAAAGCTTCAAAGAGAAAACCACAGCAGCCAACTCTAGATCATGAGTAGGGTAGTTACATTCATGAACTTTAAGTTTCCATGAAGCATAAGCCACAACATGACCCTCCTGCATCAACACAGCTCTGAAAACCTACAATGACGCATTGATGTAGACTTCTATCTTCCAACCTGCAACTGGCACGACAAGAACATGTGCCGAAGTCAATCTTTTCTTCAGCTCCTCAAAAGCAGCTTCACACTTCTCATCCCAAATGAATCTGACTTCCTTCAGAGTCAAACGAGTCAAAGGTGCCCAAATGGATGAGAATCCCACAATGAATCTCCTGTAGTAACCCGCAAGTCCTAGGAAACTCTTGATCTCCGAAGCATTCTTAGGTCGCTCCCAACCAAGAATTGCCTCAACCTTGGCCAGATCCATAGAAATACCATTTCTGGATACAACATGCCCAAGAAACATGACCTCTTCTTTCTACAGTTGGCATACAAGTGTTGGTCGAACAAGTTCTGAAGAACAATCTGCAAATGCTCCTTGTGCTCCTCTACGGATCTCGAATACACAAGAATATCATCCACAAAAATCACCACGAAGGGATCAAGAAAATATCGAAACACCTTGTGCATAAGGTCCATGAAAGCTGCAAGCGCATTTGTCAATCTGAATGGCATAACAATGAACTCATAGTGACCATATCGAGTACGAAAGGCCATCTTTTGAATATCTTCGTCTCGAATCCTCAACTGATGATATCCCGATCTCAAGTCAATCTTCGCGAAATTTTGTGCTCCTATTAACTGGTCGAACAGATCGTCAATCCTCGGCAATGGGTACTTGTTCTTTACAGTGACTCGGTTCAGATGTCTATAGTCGATGCAAAGTCGTAGAGAATCATTCTTCTTCTTCACGAAGATAATTGGCACTCCCCAAGGTGATGTGTTGGGTCTAATGAAACCAAGGGCAATCAACTCGTCCAACTGACTTGCATCTCTATCGGTGCCATTCTGTAAGTCACGAGTGAAATGGGGCAGGTACTAGGAATAACCTTTATTAAACAATTTACCTCCCTTTTTGGTGGTAAACCCGGAATATCCTGGAATATGCGACCGAAGTCTCTCACCACAGGGATATCCTCGGAAGATAGATTATGAATGCTTTCCGTAGCAAATAGGAAGTCAGACTAATAACGATCCTTCTCCGATCCACGGAAAGTCAAGCATCGGCCTCCAAGAAGACAAAAAGAACAGATTTCTCAAAACAATTAATCTTGGCATAATAGGATGAAAGCCAATCCATCCCAAGGATCACTTCAAACTCCGTCATATCTAACACAATCAGATCTGCCTCCAGATTAAGGTGGCCTAATCTCACCACACAAGCTTTGCAAACTCGGTGAAGAGTTGCGATACCCCCAACTAGGATACACATAGGATGCTCTAATGTGCTAGGGTGTAAACCCAGAAAAGCCATGCAACTAGTGGAGATGAAAGAATGGGATGCACCAAAGTCAAATAACATGAGTACTGGAGTATGAAACAGATGAATGGCACCTTCCACCACGGCATTCGTAGCGCTGCCGTCACGAGGAATATCGGCATCGGTTAGGGTATGAACCCTGTCGTGCGGAGCTGTAGACCATCCATATCTCCTTGGTGCTTTATAGAATTGCTAAAGATGTCCTTCCTTGTCGCAGTTGTGGTAAGCCCTCTTATCTCTCACAGGGAATATATGGTCCTGAGGTGGAAGGGACTAACGTGGCGCATCACGTGCTGGCGCTGCAGGTGCTGCTAGTGCTATCGCATCTCTGGGTTGGGTCCTCTCTCGTTGAGAATCCGAACTCTACTGCCTGTCCCGGCCTAGACTAGAGTGATAGGGCTGGTATCTCCCACTACCACTGTTGCCGCTCCTGTCTGACATGGGTTGATACCTCGGTGCTCCAGATCTATCCATGTCTCGCTCCACATGCCTAGTGCACTCCAGGACTTCTGTGTAGGTCATCAGACGCTGAGGAATAACTTTGGATCGAATAGTGGGACGTAGACCTTCTTTGAACTTGGCTGCCTTGTCTACCTCATTAGCAACCATGTGAGGTGTGTATCTGGACTACATCGCAAACCGGTCCTCGTACTGGGCCACAGTAAGACTACCCTGCTCAAGTCACATAAACTCGAAAGCCATCTGCCTCCTGTAGCTGCTCGGTAGATAGTTCTCCAGGAACTGAAGACGAAACTACTCCCACGTCATCTCGGATGCCAAGCTCCTCTCGATCATCTCCCACCAGTGAAGGGCTTCCCCTTTCAGTAAGAAAGTCACTAGGGATAAGCACTACTGCTCCGGGCACTCCATAGTCCTAAAGATCCTCTCTATATCAAGGAGCCAATACTTTGCATAGTGAGGCTCTCCTAGTCCTGCGTATGTCAACGGTGTCAGCTTCTTGAACTTCTTGAGCCAAGTCATAGTCGTACTCTACACTCTCCACTAGTCTAGAACCTCATGGCACTCCATCTGATCGCCCTGGTAAGTAGCCAAGTCACCCAAGATCTGAAATATGTTGGCCATCTGAGGGTCTGCATCAGTCTCAATCCAAGCAGCAGAATTCTCCCCCATGAAAGCGTTCCTCTTCCTTCCTGCCATCTAAACACCCGAACAACCATTTAGGTCTGAATAAGGTACACCTCCTAGTAAGTATAAAGTACATATATAGAATCACAACAGCAAACAACAGCACGCAGCACATAATCCTATAGTTGTTTCTGTGTTTCTCCACCTAATCTTCAGTTTCTATGTGATACCTAAAACTAATAGTCTCTAACAATAATCAACTGTACTCTGAGCAAACCTTATGGTCTGATACCAATCTGTCATGCCCCAAATTCGTAGCACGAATCCCAATGAGGAAATTGCACAGATCTCAAGGTGAGACCTTCGGGATCCACAAGTGGACTGTGGATTGCCACCACCACATAGGCAAATGAAAGTAACATTAATACTTTCATTCAAATAGATCAAAGTGTGGAAGTAAACTACTACGTCCAAAGGATCCTCAGAGTATAACAACAACATAAACAATGTCATAATCATAATCTAACTCCATCTGGAGTGAAAATCAATGAAAACTAGAAAGCATGTAAGGCAGCATGTCAAGTCCACAAACAGCAACTCCAACTAGAGCGGTCTATCCTACAACATAAAACAATGCATGAGCTTATGATGCTCACTACGTAAACATTGGAATGTTCACCCGTGCTCTCATGGAATCAATCACAACGGTTAGTACCATAATAATCCGATAAGAAATCCAACATAAAGCAAGATAAGATGAGTAGCTTATGAGATGATATGCAGACATTCGCATGACCTAAGATGGATGCAATGAGCAACATACGCAAACAATGATGGAGATGCATAATGTAATGAACTAAGATTAATATCGAATGCTAAGCAAACCTCATACCACCCTTCCAACGACAAGGCCACTTTAGGACGTATCCAAGGAATTACCGGAATTCTCTCTCCATTCCGAGCGCTAATCCATGGCACGAAGGCAACCATACAGTACAACTAATTTTCGAATGAACAATACTCGAGGGATAGCGAACCTACATAGGAACTCACAAGCATCCTACCCTAGTTTTTGTTGGCCCTTTCACCCCACAAGATATATAGTCAACAAAGTCCAGAGGCATCGCAGTTGTTTCTCCGTAGATTTCCACCTCTTAGTATGCTTACCACTAAACATCAACCTAGTATGTAATGCATTAAGTGGATATCAAGTGAAGGCCTACAACTGAAACCATCCAAGCTCCCATTCACTCGGATAATCTGATTGCATACATTCACCAGCTTCCATCATTATCACAACAATCACAGATTACTACAAGTCCACAACTACAAGGGGTTAACTAAGATGGAATGGTAGTCACAAGAACATCAGAATCCCAAGATTGACACACCATGGTCATGTCTTGCTTCCAGAAACCAACAACAACAATGGCCGAAGCCCCACACCATTCATCTAAGTCATCCACACGAAAACACTATTCACTGTGCAAACTACTGGTCAGTTGGCAGAAGCGTCAATGGACTGAAGCCTACCGGCAAAGTTGGTCTATAAAACAGTCTCCGTCGGTGGAGGTGTCGTGGACCAAACCTCTCTGGGTTTCTGGGTGGTCTTCGGCAAAGGCGTCGGTGGACCGAAGCCTGCCGAATTGAAAAACTTGTCTATAAACTGGTCTCTGCTGGTAGAGGCATGGGTGGATCGAAGCCTGCCGATCTGCGCGATTCTGGGTTTTTTCTGGGTATTTGTATGAGTGTCGAAATCAAATCTTAGGCATTCCAGTACATTCAAAACCACAAGTAAACACTCATATACTTCTGAAAACATCAATAAACATAATTAGAACCTTTAAAAACACATTCAAACAACGATTTAATCATTCAATCACTCGATAAAATCACATATTCATTATATTCAAAATAAGTGCATTGATCTCAATCAAAGACTATGATCACCCCCAACGTAACTTACGAAATTCGATTAGATTTTCCTTACACTCTCAGGAACGCTCTTTGTTGTAGGAATAAGGGATGCAATAATAAGAACCTCTACGAGCTTTGGTTTCCAATTCTTCTGCAAAATCCCCTTCTTCTTATTCTTCTCTTATCTCTAGCAACTCACAAGAGTTCAGATCTAAAAATCAACACAATAGGAAGAGAATGAAAACCCTAATTCTCTTTTAAATCTATTGCCAAAACACAAGGCCAAAGCTTCCAACGATGTACACGTCCCTTTTGGTTCGTGCGTTCAAAACGGAAACCATGATTAATATTGATCGTCTCTTCAAATCAATACCCAAAGCTTTTATAAAATATCAAAATAACCCCAACTAATAAATATTATTACATATTAATCCAACTAGCATTTATAATAATACATATATAAATTACATAAATGCAGAAAAATACCCTTAAATTCAAAAACATTCAAATTATTAAATGTTGGTATTCTCTTAGTGGATTTAGGTCACTACAAAACAAGTCAACAAATGAAGATGCACAAACAATCACCTCAATCAAACATGTGCAATGCAATGCAATGTGGTATGATGCAATTATAAAACAAGGATGATGTGCAATGTAATGCGGGGGTTACTAAGCCTAGCCCAATCACATGCTCAATCAATCTCACGACCATTCAACCCATTATTTAAGGGACTTGCACCCAAGGTAGAATGCGCAATTCCTATTCTTTAAGGGACTTGCACCCCTGGTAGAATACACCAGTAGACGAACCATTCCTTTAGAGACTTTTACCTATGGTGGAAACACACCTGTACCATTCCTTTAGGGAATTTCGCCCACGGTGGACACACACTTGTACCATTCCTTTAGGGACTTTCACCCATGGTGGAAACACACCTGTACCATTATTTTAGGGACTTTCGCCCTTGGTGGAAACACACCTGTACGCAGTACCATTCCTTTAGGGACCTTCACCCACGGTGGAAACACACCTGTACACAGTACCATTCATTTAGGGACTTTCACCCACGGTGAAAACACACTTGTACATGAACATAATCCAAACAATACAATCCATACAACATGAAAAAGCATTCATAAATTGTGGATATTCCCAGTACCCTCATACATCATACAAATCATCATTAGAACCAAGCATAAGTCAGATCAGTGAATGCTACAAGCATCAATCAAACCACTCAATTTCCTATGCAGACATTTCTAACCATATCGGTCCTACCTTGTAGTCCAATATCTATATCCAACTCATTAAAGTAAAATTCTGCTTATATCTTATCCAGGACTGCCCTATTTTCCAGAATTTTAGACCTTCTTATACACTTTTTAATATTCGACCATAACCACCTCTTTTGCGCACAAAAAACCTCATACGCATGTGAAAAACACCCCAAGGGAACTTTCCCTTTAATTTGACTCCATTTGGGGCTCGATAGATCCTCGGTATCTATTGCGGTTCCTACCGAGAATCTCAGTAGATCATCTACCGAGCCTCGGTAGATTATCCTAAGAGTATGTATTTTTCTAGGATTTTCGGTAGATGTCTCAGCATCTATCGAGAGTCCTACCGAACGTGAAATTCAGCCCAGATTTGGGTTTTCCCCTAGGGCTTCGTGCCCATAATCTCAAATACCTACTTTTGTAGTTCTAATCCTCAAATATCAACTTTTAATCATTATACAAGTTATCAAGACCTAACATATAAAAATCTAACTTATCCAAACAGATCTACACTACACAATCAATCAACATACTAACATAAATCTCAGAAAACATAATTAAATTATAAGAACGTGTAAGATCATCATAAATACAGCCAACTTAGATTTAACCATGCTAATTAAACAAACAAACAATCATGATATTCATTCAACTCTCATTCTATAAGATTATTAATCAAATCAATGCTTAAAATCAAGAGATCATGCATTCAAAGCTATATATATAGCATAGCTATGATCCATGAACATGATTACCGTAAAAATGATGGAAATCCCTACCTCTTGCTTCCAGTTTCTATTCCAAACCTAATAGAAGTCGTCCTCAAGTTTCTCCCATCTTTTAACGGCTTGTTTTATTAAGGTCTTCTTCCCCTTATCTTCCCCTTCACTACCTTCTTCACCCTCACTCTCCTTGTGCCCATCGTATCCCACTTCTTCCTATTCTTCTTCTTTCTTCTTAGCTTTTATAGCCTTCTTCTTCCTACAGTAAGCCTTTCTCTTCTTTTCTTCTCTCTCTAATTTTTCTTCCTTTCCTATAGGTCTCCTCATTCTCTCTTTTTTTTTGCAGAACCAAAACTAGAATTTCTTCCTTCCTCTCTGTTGTTTGGACGTGTGGAACTAGGCAGAAGCTTTCTCTCTCTTCACTTCCTAGCTTCTAGGAGTTCTAATCTTATTGAAACACTATCTTCTTAATTATCTTTATTTTAAACTTTGAATTTAAATTTGCATTTTCAAATGAAAGAATCGATCATGATTGTTTTGTTTTAGTTTTCCTTATTTAATTAACCTCATAATTAATCTTAATTACGTAATTAGGCATGTTCT
Organism: Pachysandra terminalis; assembly: GCA_031762675.1. Lineage (NCBI taxonomy): Eukaryota > Viridiplantae > Streptophyta > Magnoliopsida > Buxales > Buxaceae > Pachysandra > Pachysandra terminalis. The sequence goes on along the minus strand of JAUPMG010103058.1, from coordinate 2,110 downwards.
ACTGGATTCTGATTAGGTCTTAAACCCAATCTAAATTTAAGGTCCATGTTCGATTCGAACTAAAGGTCCAGGCCTAATTAAAGTCCAGGCCTATTTCCACTTAATTTGGATTTAATTACATAAGTTAGCTAGCTACTTTTCATATTTATTAATTAGTCAAGTTCAGCCACAGGCTTCTGCATATAATCCCAGTTGTAATTAGCGATTTAATTAGGATTAATTCCCTATTACTTAGCTGGGTATGGGTCATAACAAAAGGGTATTTAGGTAATTTACTTGAAAGACTAAGGGTAAATCAGTAATTCAACCTAAAGAGAAATTATATTGCATGAGAACCCTCTTAGATAAATTTTGAGAGTAGTGGAAAACTTAAAGACTAATTAGAATTAGTAAGTGGAGTTAACCCAAAGGTCAACTTAACTTAAAACCATTAAATTTAAGTGAGACCATTAGGACCCAACCAAATAGGACCTAAACTTAAGATGGAGTATAAATACTCCTTATAACTGAGAGATCCTAATAGTTGCTGGAAAATTAGAAGGGAGGCTAAGCTAGAGCAAGGGGAGAAAGCTTGTAAACCAGAAAAGCAAAGGGAATAAGAAGGAATAAGAGAAGATCTAAAGAATCCATAGCTACAACAATCTCTAAGGTGAGTGGACTTTCAATTCTTGGGTATTTGGGTAAAAACCCATATTTCAATACGCTAGTACAACTCTTAATCTTTAATTGTTATGAGAATGAGTAGAAATTAAATTATATGATGTAGGAAGTGTTGATGATGTGTTATTAAATTAGGGCAATGGTAAAATAGTGTTAGAATGATGTAGAAACCTATGATTTAGGATGTTAAATTGTTGATAAATTGATTATGAGCATAAGAGTGAAGTTATGATGTGAAGAAACCATAAAACAAAACCCATTTCATGCACCATCGGAAGCCTTGGATGATATACCATCGGGATCTGCCAACAGGAAAATCCCCAAGTGTTTGTGTGTTGACCGGTAGCTCACCGGTACACCGGTGAGCCTACCGATGAAGTGTTTGCATTATTGAGGCTCTTTCAGCAGAGGGGTCGGTGTACCTGACCAACCACTTCTGTGCAACAACCACTAGCAGGCTTGACCGGTATATCGGTCAGGCCACCGATAGAACTTAAAATTCTTGTTGCGTGTCCATCGGTAGGCTGATCGGCAGGGTGCCTGTATACAAATGAAACCTAAGATGGTCTATTGTATTTTGTTTCTCACACCAGTCCTCAGGATAGTCTAGTGTTTCAGACCGAACCTTATTTAGTTGTCTTTAGGACAGTCCAGTGTTTCATACTGCACCTTATTTACCTTTACCTGAATATTTATTCTCCGTTTACTTAAGATATTACATGTAAATAAGGAAATACCCCCCATTTGGATTCAATAAAAATACTCTCAACCCCTAATTCTGAATGAGTAAAAAGTCAACGCTCCAATTTTAGAACAAAATCCAGTTTTCAGGATTTTTGTCAAAACCATGATTAACAAGTAAGGACATGTTTAGCCAGTTGTTGACCCGGTTTAGATACAAATGGTACTTTGGGACATGTGTGAAACTTTAAGGTGAGGTATTAGTCTTGATTGGATTCAACTATGAGTTGTGTAATAGAATGTGAGACTAGATGCCCTCTATTTGCCTTGTAAATTCCTAGGGATACAATTAGCTTATGAAGTGAACTTAAATATAGAGAGAGTTGAGACAACTCAGGTTAGTGACACTAATGTTAATTGACCTCAAATGATTATAGGATCTAATATTAGATAAATGAATGAATTGACTTCAGATGATTATATGAACTGGTGTTAATGAATATATGAAATCACTTTAGATGCTTTAGTGAGTTGAGGTTAAATGGATATATGAATGGACATTGGTTGAATGAGTAAATTGATTGTGGAAGGTTATGTGAACTAGTTTGATGAACATGTTAATCAACCCTAGTGAGAAACTGAACTGGGTTCCATCTAAATCTGGGAAATTCTCCACTAAAGAAACTTGGGAGCACTGCAGAACCCATGGCCAACCTGTACATTGGGCCTCACTTATCTGGTTTAGAGGGGTTGTCCCCAAACACAGTTT
>JAUPMG010103036.1:0-12233 GCA_031762675.1 Pachysandra terminalis | reverse complement strand
TCCGCTTACGTTTCAATTTGTGTAGCCACTCCTGTAGAAATATGGGGTGAAGGTTACGCTCGAACTGGAAAACCTACAAATTAGGGAATTTCCAACAAATTAGGGAATTTTCGGGTCGAGACGTGACATTTGAAGTGTCCCCACTAGTTTCTGATGTTCTGCCTTAACGTGCTGACACGCCGTACACTTCTTCATAATTTCCTCAATTTCCACTTTCATCTTTCTCCACCAATAGTTTCGTCGAAGGACATAATACATCTTTGTTTCCCCTGGGTGAATTGAGTATCTTGATCGGTGAGCTTCCTCCAAAATTTCCCTTCTCAGGTCTTCGTCATGTGGCACACAAAGCCTTCCCAGGAATCTTACACCGTCATCTTCTTCTTTAGTCCAATCTGTCCTTTCTGAGTCCTAGGCCAAATCTTGCATCCACGGTTCTTTTCTTGCAATTCTATGATTCTCGACTTCAATGAAGGCTTTGTAAGAATATTACATAGTTTCATCCCACAATCTGTTCTACGAGCAACGAAATTAAATTCCGCCAAGGATTCGTATAATTTCCACTCTTGAACCAGCATGTGAGCTACCACGCTCCTAGGTTTCCTACTTAGTGCATCCTCTACAACATTTGCCTTGCCCGGATAGTACTGTAGTGAGAAATTATAATCATTAACGAGTTCCATCCGTTTCCTCTGCCTCATGTTGAAGTCCTTCTGAGAAAACAAATAGTTCAGGTTCTTGTGGTCGGAAAACACTTCGAAAGTTTCTCCCACTAGGTAGTGTCTCCAAATCTTCAATGGAAAAACGATAGCTGCAAGTTCAAGGTCATGAGTAGGATAATTCTTCTCATGAGTCGTCAATTGTCTCGAGGCGTAACCTACTACTTTCGCCCTTGCATTAAAACACCACCCAATCCAGAAAGAGATGTGTGTGTGTAAACCACAAAGTCTATACCACTAACAGGAATAGTTAAAACTGGTGCAGTGATCAACTTCTGCTTGAGAGTCGTGAAAGCTTCCTAAAAATCTTCACTCCATACAAACTTTTCCTATTTTCTTGTAAGCTTCGTCAATGGAGTCGCAATACGTGAAAACCCTTCTATGAACCTTCTGTAGTAACCGGCCAATCCAAGGAAACTGCGTATCTCGGTAACATTCTTGGGTTGTTCCCAACTCAAGACTGCTTCAACCTTGCTTGGATCCACAGTGATTCCTTCCTTAGTCACTACGTGACCTAGGAATTTCACTTCATCCTTCCAAAATTCGCACTTAGAAAATTTGGCATACAACGGATGATCCACTAATTTCTGCAATGTGAGGTTGAGATAACTCTCGTGCTTTTCCTTGGTCGTTGAGTATACTAAGATGTCATCGACAAAAACTACCATGAATTTATCCAAGTATGGTCTAAAACTCCTCTGCATCATGTCCATAAATGCCGCAGGTGCATTCGTCAGTCCAAAAGGCATGACTATGAATTCAAAATGATCATATCTAGTCCGGAATGCTGTCTTCGGTACGTCCTCTTCCTTGATCAACAACTGGTGATATCCGTATCGGAGGTCGATCTTTGAGAAGTAAGATGCCCCTTTCAACTGATCAAATAAGTCTTCAATACGAGGTAGAGCGTACTTGTTCTTCACCGTAACTTGATTCAATTTGCGATAATCGACACACAATCTGAGAGATCCATCATTCTTCTTAACGAACAAAGTAGGTGCTCCCCAAGGTGATATGCTAGTTCGAATGAATTGTAAGTTTAGTAAGTCATCCAACTGCTTCCTTAACTCGGTTAACTCTGTAGGTGCCATTCGATACGTCTGTAAAGCGATAGGTGATTCTCCTTCCGTCAGATCGATGCTAAACTCCACTTCTCACTTGGGAGGTAGTCCAGGAATGTCTTGAAATATTTGCCCGTACTAATTCACCATGGGAATGCCCTTCCAACCATTCTTCTCTTCAATAGACCACAATTCTAAACATGCATAAAGATTTGGTGTTCCAGGTTTTGAACCTACTTCATCACTTTCCCTTCCGGAGATAGAAAAATGGCTACCCGATTATGACAGTCTATCTGCACATGATGTGCAGCTAGCTAGTCCATACCCAGAATTACATCATACTCTTGCATGTTTAGTACTATTAGGTTACAGGATAACACAGACTCACCCAATATAATCATACACGACTCACATACTTTATCTAATTGTGTTGTGCCTCCTAATGGATTAGCTACAATAAGACTCCTACCCAAATCCTTCATGTGTAAACCCAAACAAAGTGCTAATGATGATGCTATAAAAGAATGGGATGACCCGGCATCAAACAAAACCTTTGCAGAAACATGAGAGATGCGTATGGTACCTTCCATGACATCGGTTTGAGGTGGCTCCAAGGTAAAGACTTTGCCCAAGGGTGGTTATTGTTGAGAATGTTGCTGTTGAGTCTTTACCCAAGGGTGGTTGTTGTTGAGAATGTTGATGTTGAGAGAGTTGCTGAGGAGGTCCATACTTGATCCCTTTGTATGGCTGAACTTGTTGAATAGGTCTAGGATGCTGAGGGTATATTTGCTTCGGCACTAGTCGTTGCTGCCCTTAAAAGAATTGTTGTTGTGGTCTCTTAGGTGCACGACACTCATTGGAAATATGACCCGGCTTTCCACAATTAAAGCATGTGTTGATCGGCCTTCGTAGTTCGGACGAGTTCCACGGGCCTTGTATTGTTTGCCTCTTTAATTGTTCCGGCTGACCGCCTCTGAAACCTCCTGGCCTAGCATGACTCTTCCCAGCCTTTTGATCCCAAGTCTTACAAAATTCTTGCATGTCTCTCTCCACCTTCCTTGCACAATCTACCACATTGTGGTATTCAGTAAACTCTCGCACTACCAACCGACTCCTTATATTTGGCCTTGAACCACTTTCGAACCTAAAGGCTTTCTTCTCTTCTTCATCTACAACGTACATCGCAAACTGCGATAACTCAATGAATTTCGCCGCATACTCCATCACTAATAGATTCCCTTGCTCAAGTTTCATAAACTCGAGTTCCTTTTCTCGTCTAATTATCTTGGGAAAGTATTCCAAATAAAATACTTCCTTGAACTTCTTCCAAGTATCAACTGGGTTGATTGCCAAGACAGATTTCCACCATCTCCGAGCTTCCCCTTCAAGCATGAAAGCTGCGAAGCGTATCTTGTCTAAATCTCCACTTCTATTATCTCAAAAATGTGTTCGATGGAGTCGATCCAGGCTTGAGCTACAACCGGATCTGTAGTCCGACTAAAAGCTTTTGTACCCAACTTCTTAAATCTTTCGATCCCAGATGCGTTCCTCTGTGCTTGACTATGGAGTTATGCCTGTTGATGCAACATCATTGTAGCCATAGCTCCCATAGCCTGATAGATTCCTGCCAATTGCGGAGTATCTGTATTATTCCCCTTAGGTGGATTCGTACCCGCTCGTCTCCCCCTTCTATCAACCAACTGTGTAATATTTGTATTGTCCCCGTCAGGTGGATTTGTACCCGCTCGTCTGCCCCTTCTACAATCCATCTTAGAATTTGAGTACCTGAAAAAAGGTTTAATCAAATCCAAACTTCTTAGAAATTAAGAACTTTAGATGGTTAGCAATTAACATTCAACACATCAAAACTTGTAAAACCTTCGCACTTTGAAAACTTTAAAATCTCAGTCATAACAAAAACTTAGAGAAATTGATAAAAACGAAGAACAATAGCTCTGATACCATCTTTGTCACACCCTAAACTCAAGGATTCACTTTAGAGTCCTTTAGAGTCTGAAATATGACCTCAAATCTCTCACAAAAGAGAATGGTGGAAGTATCTCGCAAAAATAACTTAAATGTACAGATAAATAGATCTTCTTATATAATACATCACATCAGAATTGTTTGTAGAAACAACTGAAGGATATACAACATAAGTTCTAGGTGATAGTCAATTCCTCAACTGATATCATCCCAAAAAGAGTATATACATTTTCTTAAATCCAAAAAGAAACATGTACTAACTTATTATATTAAACATACATCATAATCATAATTGTCTTTATCCTCCACATCATCGCCTTTCACCTCGACAACTTGAGGTTCTTCTAAAGTTCCTGAAAAATGGTTGCGAGAAAGCATGAGCTATAAAAGCTAGTAAGTAAAAACATTCAAATTTAAATAAGTATTGATAGAGGGCCACAACCACTAATCACAGATAAACCAATCATCTCCAAATTGACATCCAACATAGAACATGACAATGAATGGATGAGGTAGAATCATTTATCATTTATTAGATGCATGTAGTGCTCCATACAGTTACACCAAGGTGATCTAACATACAATCTAAAATGATGTGCGCTTTGTGATAATTATCAATACAACAAGTTCCCACATGATTGATCTGTCCTCTGAGCAAGATGTCAACCATCCCCTGAATACACAGCCTTCTCAGGGATAAGATATTCTATGAGTGCTACCATAGTTTTAAGGGTTTGCAACCTAGGAGGCACAATCCCTCCACTTCATTTTTTATCATGGGTAATACTCCAAGGTTCTATCACGTAGATTGCCTCAGGAAATCATGTTTATTGAGACTTAACAAAGAATTTCTCTTTCTGAATATATATCCAAACATTCAATTATGAAGTGCCTTGGGAAAAGAATCACAGACATGGGTGAGGATATTGGGGTAGCTAATCCCTTAACTCAACCAGCCAACAGCCTCACTCAATACAATTATGTATTGGAACTCTTTTGTCACTCATGAGTCCAACACCAGAACTTTGAGATATAAGGAATTACTCATAGACCTTATTAAGGTCGAGAGTCAATGCAGTGCGAGTGATGAGCTGCACATGAGCTAAGCAATCATTATTTTGTGTACAAGGTGTATTTTCAATCTAAACATAGTTACAAATGCATCCATCATGTAATATCATCCATAAAAAGTGTATATACATGAGAATATGAATTTATGAAAGATAAACATGCTATTGTTCAATGTGCAAGTCAATTGTTCATAAAACTAGCCAATTCAAGCAAGAAAATTATATTTATAACAGATCAAATCGAAGAAATGCATCACAGGGATTTTCGACGCATCGAGCACATTCGGCGACCTCGCCGACGCATTCATCGGCGCATTGGGAAATCGGCGACCTCGTCGGCACCAAAACTAGGGAATGAATTAACCCTTTGTAACCATCGGTGCAAGCGTGGCGAATCGGGCAAGTCGCCGACAGCCCAGAAAGTCCTAGGCGAGTGGTTCGGCGCGCCATGAAGGTTGCCAAAACTCGCGTTTTCCCAAAAAATAGGGTTTCTACGTTCTAAGAATTCACTACGATCTAAACACCATTTTTATTCAACGTAAGGTGATTTTGTGCTATTTAAACACCATATCTCATTGAACACATATAAGAAAGCATATTTACATAATAACATGGAAACATCATGGAAAATCAATGAAAATGAACTATGAGCACAAACCAATGCAAATGAAAAACTTGAAAGAGTTTACTTACAGAAAGATGAAAATTCAATAGCCTTTAACCAAGCAAAAACTCCAACACTCCTCTTTTGCTTCTTAGAGCATGCGAAGACTAAGAGTCTTGAATTGAAAAAGTGAAGAAACCCTAATTACTCATGTTTTTCTCTTGGGTTAAGGTGACAACATCTAGGCCCTAGATGTAAAGCAATCTTAGCCTTACAAGTCTCTTGTATGTGGGAAGGTTGTAGAACCTCCCACAAACACATTCTCCTTTAATCTAAGCCTTTAACTTAGATTAAAGCAATCCCAACCATACACCTCATAAAGTATATGGCATAAAGCAAATAATGAGTTCTACTAGGGAGTGTGACACCGCATAAATCATGGTGGATAACAACCAATCACAGTTCTGATTTAACTCTTTGGTTAAATCTGAACACTAGACATTAATTAACATAATTATTTGTAAAACTAATTCCACATAAATTTTCAGGTTGTTACATTCTAGCCTCCTTAAAGAAATTTCGTCCTCGAAATTGGCTTACCTTTGGTGAACAAATGAGGATACTTGTCCCTCATGTCAACTTCAAGCTCCCACATTGCTTCGATCGCTCCATGGTTGCTCCACAACACTTTAACTTTCGATATGACCATATTCCTCAAAATATGATCCTTTCTTTCAAAAATTTCCAGTGGATACTCCTCATGAGTAACATCCTCTCAAATCGTTACAGTCTGCCAATCGAGTACTGCAGATGGGTCTAGCTGATATTTCCTCAACATAGAAATATGAAACACATCGCGTACAAGATCCATCTCGAGAGGTAGTATTACTCTATAAGCCACTTCTCCTACCCTTTCGGATATTTCGAAGGGCCCAATGTATCTCAGTGCTAGTTTACCTTTCCTACCGAATCTTAATACTCCTTTCATTGGTGAGACTCTGATGAATACCAAGTCGCCTACCATAAATTCTAGACTTCTTCTCCTCGTGTCCGCATACTGCTTTTGTCTGTGCTGAGCTCTAGCAAGTCTTTCTCTGATGACTCTGATCTTTTCAGTTTTCTCTGCAACTATCTCAGGTCCTAGAGGAACACGAGCATTATCCTCGTTCCAACGTAAAGGTGATTGACAGGGCCTTCCATATAGTGCTTCAAATGGTGCCATGCCGATGCTATTCTGATAACTGTTGTTGTAAGAAAATTCCACCAAAGCTAGAAGATCTTCCCAACTGCCCTTGAAATCCAGAATGCATGATCTCAGAAGATCCTCCAACACATGGTTAACCTTTTTCTGTCTGACCATCTGTCTGTGGATGGAATGCTATACAGAAATTGAGTTGTGTCCCCAAAGCTTTATGCAGACTCTTCCAAAACTTCGAGGTAAACTGAGATCCACGGTCTGATACAATTGCTATTTGTACACCATGAAGTCTAATGATCTCTCTGACATATAACATTGTTAAATCATCAGTATTCATTGTAGTCTTCGCCGATATGAAATGTGCTGACTTCGCTAATCGATCGACTATTACCCAAATAATATCTTGGTTGTTGCGAGTTTTGGGTAATCCAGTAATTAAATCCATAGACACATGTTCCCACTTCCATTCTCCAATCCGTAAGGGTTGAAGTATCCCCGCTGGTTTCTGATGTTCTGCCTTAACTTGCTGACACGTCGTACACTTCTTCACAATTTCCTCAATTTCCAATTTCATCCTTCTCCACCAACAGTTTTGTCGAAGGTCATAATACATCTTTGTTTCCCCTGGGTTAATTGACTATCTTGATCGGTGAGCTTCCTCTAAAATTTTCCTTCTCAGGTCTTTGTCATGTGGCACACAAAGCCTTCCCCTGAATCTTACACCGTCATCTTCTTCTTTAGCCCAGTCTGTCCTTTCTGAGTCCTTGGCCAAATCTTGCATCCACGGTTCTTTTTCTTGCAATTCTATGATTCTTGCCTTCAATGAGGGCTTTGTAAGAATATTTCACAGCTTCATCCCACAATCTGTTCTACGAGCAACAAAATTAAATTGATTCTTGCCTTCAATGAGGGCTTTGTAAGAATATTTCACAGCTTCATCCCACAATTTCTTCTACGAGCAACAAAATTAAATTGTGCTAAGGATTCACATAACTTCCACTCTTGAACCAGCATGTGAGCTACCACGCTCCTAAGTTTCCTACTAAGTGCATCTGCTACAACATTTGCCTTGCCCGGATGGTACTGTAGTGAGAAATTATAATCATTAATTAGTTCCATCCATCTCCTCTGCCTCATGTTCAAGTCCTTCTAAGAAAACAAATAGTTCAGGCTCTTGTGGTTGGAAAACACTTCGAAAGTTTCTCCCACTAGGTAGTGTCTCCAGATCTTCAATGTAAAAACGATAGCTGCAAGTTCGAGGTCATGAGTAGGATAATTCTTCTCATGAGTTTTCAATTGTCTCGAGGCGTAACCTACTACTTTCCCCTTTGCATTAAAACACTACCCAATCCAAAAAGAGACACATCTGTGTAAACCACAAAGCCTATACCACTAACAGGAATAGATAAAACTGGTGCAAGGGTCAACTTCTGCTTAAGAGTCGTGAAAGCTTCCTGGCAATCTTCACTCGATACAAACTTTGCCTCTTTTCTTGTAAGCTTCATCAATGGGGTCGCAATACGTGAAAACCTTTCTATGAACCTTCTTTAGTAACAGGCCAATCCAAGGAAACTACATATCTCGGTAATATTCTTGGGTTGTTCCCAACTCAAGACTGCTTCAACCTTGCTTGGATTCATAGTGATTCCTTCCTTAGTCACTACGTGTCCTAGGAATTTCACTTCATCCTTCCAAAATTCGCACTTAGAAAATTTGGCGTACAACGGATGATCCACTAATTTCTGCAATGTGAGGTTGAGATGATTCTCGTGCTTTTTCCTTGGTCCTTGAGTATACTAAGATGTCATCAACAAGAACTACCATAAATTTATCTAAGTATGGTCATAAAATCGTTTGCATCATGTCCATAAATGCCGCTGGTGCATTCGTCGGTCCAAAAGGCATGACTACGAATTCAAAATGACCATATCTAGTCTGGAATGCTGTCTTCGGTACGTCATCTTCCTTGATCAACAACTGGTGATATCCAGATCGGAGGTCGACCTTTGTGAACTAAGAAGCCCCTTTTAACTAATCAAATAAGTCTTCAATACGAGGTAGAACATACTTGCTCTTTACCGTAACTTGATTCAATCTGCAATAATCGACACACAATCTGAGAGATCCATCATTCGTCTTAACAAACAAAATAGGTGCTCCCCAAGGCGATATTCTCGGTTGAATGAATTGTAAGTTTAGTAACTTATCCAACTGCTTCCTCAACTCGGTAAACTCCGTAGGTGCCATTGGATACGTCTGTAAAGTGATAGGTGATGCTCCTTTCGTCAGATCGATGCGAAACTCCACTTCTCACTTGGGAGGTAGTCCAGGAATGTCTTGAAATATTTTCCCCTACTAATTCACCATGGGAATGCCCTTCCAACCATTCTTGTCTTCAATAGACCACAATTCTAAACATGCATAAAGATTTGGTGTTCCAGGTTTTGAACCTACTACCTTCATCACTTTCCCTTCCGGAGATAGAAAAATGACTACCCGATTATGTCAGTCTATCTGCACATGATGTGCAGCGAGCCAGTCCATACCCATAATTACATCATACTCTCGCATGTTTAGTACTATAAGGTTACAGGATAACACAGACTCACCCAATATAATCATACACGACTCACATACTTTATATAATTGTGTTGTGCCTCCTAATGGATTAGCTACAATAAGACTCCTACCAAAATCCTTCATGTGCAAACCCAAACAAAGTGCTAATGATGATGTTTTAAAAGAATGGGATGTCCTGGTATAAAAACAAAACTTTTGCAGAAACGTGAGAGATGTGTATGGTGCTTTCCATGACATCGGTCTGAGGTCACTCCAGGGTAAAGACTTTACTCAAGGGTGGTTCTTGTTGAGAATGTTGCTGTTGAGAGAGTTGTTGAGGAGGTCCATTCTTGATTCCTTTGTATGGTTGAACTTGTTGAATTTGTCTAGTATCTTGATCAGTAAGAAGCCCCTTTCAACTGATCAAATACGTCTTCAATATGAGGTACATCGTACTTGTTCTAAACCGTAACTTGATTCAATCTGCGATAATCGACACACAATCTGAGAGATCCATCCCTCTTCTTAACGAACAAAACAGGTGCTCCCCAAGGCGATATGCTCGTTCTAATGAATTGTAAGTTTAGTAACTCATCCAAGTGCTTCCTTAACTTGGTTAACTCCGTAGGTGCCATTCGATACGTCTGTAAAGCGATAGGTGATGCTCCATTCGTCAGATCAATGCGAAACTCCACTTCTCGCTTGGGAGGTAGTTCAAAAATGTCTTGAAATATCTGCCCGTACCGATTCACCGTGGGAATGCCCTTCTAACCATTCTTCTCTTCAATAGACCACAATTCTAAACATGCAGAAAGATTTGGTGTTCCAGCTTTTGAACCAACTACCTTCATCACTTTCCCTTCCGGAGATTGAAAAGTGACTACACGATTATGACAATCTATCTGCACATGATGTGCAGCTAGCCAGTCCATACCCATAATTACATCATACTCTCGCATGTTTAGTACTATAAGGTTACAGGATAACATAGACTCACCCAATATAATCATACACGACTCACATACTTCATATAATTGTGTTGTGCCTCCTAATGGGTTAGCTACAATAAGACTCCTACCCAAATCCTTCATGTGCAAACCCAAACAAAGTGCTAATGATGATGCTATAATAGAATGGGATGCCCCGGTATCAAACAAAACCTTTGAAGAAATGTGAGAGATGCGTATGGTACCTTCTATTACATCGGTCTGAGGTGGCTCCAAGGTAAAGACTTTACCCCAAGAGTGGTTGTTGAGAATGTTGTTGTTGAGAGAGTTGCTGATGAGGTCCATTCTTGATCCCTTTGTATGGCTGAACCTGTTGAATTAGTCTAAGCTTACGCAACTTGTCATGTTGTGGGATGAGAAGGATGAATACGGACATGATGTGCTGTTGTGCTGTTGTGCTTATCTCTTTATGTTATTAGACTTGTACTCTTCCGAGAGTTTTGGGTTGTAATAAACTTAGTTTTATTACTTGATTTTGATGGATTATTGAGAGTCATGACTCATCTGAAGTCATCGACTATTTGGAATTACATTATTTTTGTTGTTTGACTTATAATAGCTTTCGCACTCTATTAATAAATGTTTTTTAGTTACTTTTATTCTTTTGGTTTGATGGCAATCCACGTTCTGTGCGAGGAACCCAAAGGTCTTAATACCAAAAATGTGTCGGCCGCTTAGGGATTCGTGCCATGGGTTTCGGGGCGTGATACCTTGTCTTCAGAATAGTGATGCATGTAAGGAAAGGCTTCTCGGTGCCCAAGTTTACACCTAAATGGGAAAGACCCTACGAGGTTAGAGAAACACAAGCCACAAAGTACTATCTCCTAGTGACTCTATGGAAGGCGACAATCTATTCAACCTAATTAATGGCAAATGGATGAAGCAGTATTACTCAAGAAGACGCTACATGTTCCACACTTTTTCCACATTTCTCATTTGTTGTGTTTCTTTTCGCCTCTTGAAAGGGTTATCAATGAGACGTTTGACAATGAAAATCATTTCTAATACATATTGATAATCCGTACAAGGATAGTTACGGTTTAGGGTTTTAAGGGTTTAGTGTTTACGGTTTAGGGTTTTAGATTTTAGGGTTTATAGTTTAAGGTTTTAGGGGTTAGGGTTTATAGAGTTAGGGCTTAGGGCGTTTTAGGGTTTATGGTCTAGGGTTTAGGGTTTTAGGTTTATGGTTTAGGGTTTTAGGGTTTAGGTTTCTAAGGTTTAGGGTTTAGGGTTTTAGGATTATGGTTTAGGGTTTAGTGATTGAGGGTTTAGGGTTTAGGGTTTAGGGTTTTAGGGTTTGGAGTTTAGGGTACTAGTGTTTAGGGTTTTACAGTTTAGCATTTAGGGTTTTAGGGTTTAGAGTTTGGGGTTTGGGGTTTAGGGTTTAGGTTTTAGTGTTGAGGGTTTAGGGTTTTAAGGTTTAGCGTTTTGGGGTTTAGGGTTTCGGGTTTTGGTTTTAGGATTTAGGGTTTTTGGGTTTAGGTTTCTCCGGTTTAGGGTATCGGAGTCTAGGGTTTAGGGTTTTAGGGTTTAGGGATTAGGGTTTGGGGTTTAGGGTTTTAGGGTAGGGTTTGGGGTTTAGTGTTTTAGGGTTTATGGTTTATGGGTTTAGGGTTTAGGGTTTAGGATATAGGGTTTAGGGTAGGCCTGTCAACGGACCGGATCCTTATCCGGATCCGATCCGATAAAGCCGGATGCGGTAGAGGATTTTAGTGATCCGATCCGATTAATAATCTGATCGAACTCGGATATGTATTGATCCGATCCGATAATGATCCGATCCGGTCTGATTATAATTTATAATTTATAATTTATATATATTATATATATATATATATATATATATATATATATATGTGTGTGTGTGTGTGTGTGTGTGTGTGTATAAGTTATCGGATCGGATTCGGATATTCGATTTCACTATCGGATCGAATTCGGATCACCTATTTCATGATCATATATATATATAAGTTATCGGATCGGATCGGATTCGGATATTCGATTTCACTATCGGATCGAATTCGGATCACCT
>JAUPMG010103025.1:0-26030 GCA_031762675.1 Pachysandra terminalis | reverse complement strand
CTATCTAAAAGTGGTTTTGCCTTATCAAGAATGGCGGCAGGATGGTGATGTTGCTCATTGGAACTTGTGTGAAAGTGGCACACGTCTTCAGAACTGTTTTGCTCAAGTTCCAAAGGAACTTTTTGCAGAGCAATTTTTAAGGTTTGAAATGATTTGGTATCTTTTCTCTGGAAGTAACTTAGCCGTGTTGAAAGACACGCGTCCCTCAAGATATTTTACAGGACCACGTGTCACTCAGAATTTGTTGAGCACTCGAGGGTCCCCCTCTAAACGCTTGGTCGAGTGACACTTGTCTTACTGAGAGTGGAAAACTCTGTACAAGTACCAGTGCCCATCCTCCATTGAAGAGGATCGAAGGTCTGAATTAAAAACCAGACTTTGTAACCCTGAAACAACAGTGAGTAAAGACACTGCAAGAGAAAGAAAGAAATCTTCAAACCTGTGAAGTTTTACTGCTCTGTGACTGCATTCACTCCCCTTCCTCAATTATTGCAATCGCTCCTTCCTTCTGGCCCTTCTCTTTGTCTTCTCCACAGGTCAAGATTGACAAGGAATGCTCTTGACAGAACGGCCGCGCGATGGTTTAGGCTGTCTTGAGACAAACTTCCTACCTTACTCTCTGGTTGATGATTATAATTGGTTCCTTATAATACATTTATCCTTTTACAAATCCGTTATCACCAATGTAAACAAAATAAAAGAAACATCAAACTTTCATTTTTATTTTTATTTTTTTATATATAGTGGGCTAATTTATGAATCGAAGAAAATGGGAACTTTTAACTCAATGGTAGAGTAACGCCATGTAAGGCATAAGTCATTGGTTCAAATCCAATTGTCCCACTAACAACATGTAGAGAAGAGATATCCGAAAAAAAATTGCAGCCGGTGCCTCATGAAACATCAGGTCTGGGGTTCGATTCTGAGGGGGGCCGTTTCACTTGGGGCCATTGGAGGTTTACCCGGTCGTTAACTTCAAGACCCCAGGGTTTAATCGTGGTGCTTGCAAGCTGTCCAATTCCCAAAAAAAAAATGACATTCCTCTCACACCCAAAAAGATCTCACAGGTAGGCTACCCATAGTGAGTCCCACCTACCACATCTACATGTGCACTGTGTTTACGACATATAATAGTTCATAGTCATTTAGACCTTACATCACTGAAACATAATTTTATATCCAGACAAGGTATTTAGTATGTACCTCAACACCACTTAAATCATAAAATATTCGTTTTGTAGATATAGGTCCCACCGGTTAGACATACATGTTATTAAAATATCCTATAATGAATGATGTGCTGGTACATAACTGTAAAACCTATGGATTTTTGCTATGGTAAATATAATCAATGAAGGGTAATTTTGTCCTAAATAATAATTGAGTTTTTAATCTTTTAAATATAACTTTTAAGATAGAGTCAAAATAGTAAAAATTAACATGCTCTACTAACGTTGCTTATCGGATGTTACTGACAGAGAATGTAAGTGTAATATGAAACAACATAGAGCGTGTTTTTGCATTTATCTAGAATGTTAGGGGTGTAAGTGGTATTAATCCTAATATATATTACATAAGTGTAATATCAAACAACATAAAAGACGTTTCTGCATTTATCTAGAATGTTAGGGGTATATGTGATATTAACCCTAATATCTAATACATAAGAAATTTGTCATGGGTGAAAAGCAGGTAGACATGGGTAAATTGGGAAAAAAGGGAAAAATTAGAAACACTTCTAGAAACAGAAGTGTTACTTTTATACAAGGGTATATATTAAGAGTAGCCATGTTATGATAATCTTAATTATTATAAATTTATTTAAATATTTTAATATTGTTTAAACATTCTAAAAATAATAATAAAGAAGTAGTAGTATTGCAATTGAAATACTTATCCAATATTATTCACTTTTTATACAATCTTAAATATTACAATTCCTAATCTCTCTCTCTCTCTCTCTCTCTCTCTCTCTCTCTCTCTCTCGATAAATAGAACTTTAACTTGTATCTTCCTATAATCGAAAACAAAATTTCAAATTTATCTTCCTTTTTAACACTAATATTACTACACAAATATCTGATCAAAATAGCTTTCTTTATTCTTTCTTCTTATATATAGTACTTGACTTTAATGGAGTTCTTAACTTGTCCATTAAATATAAACCAGAGTAAACTTACAGAGAGACTTTAAGATAAACAAGTAGAGAGAGCAGAAGAGTAGAAGAGACTAAGAAAACTTTCTAAAAATTTTCGATGTCTAACAGAGAATACCAAATGTCCTTATATAGAGTATGGACTTACAACCAGATCTAAATCTAGACCATTCACGCTAAAGTGATAAATCCGAACCATTCAACAAAAGTAGAAACAATAATTGAAGCTACTTTAACACGTGTCCTTGATGTAGTGGAGTCATACACGGTCAAAAGCAGATGCAATGAATTATTGATAACAAGTACTATTTTGAGGAGCATATTCGATTGAATTATTGTCCGACAGGGTACTATTTAGGTATTATTCATTGTTGGCTTTTACTGTTCATCATTTGACCGAAAATATTTATCTTTTGGATTATTGCAGAGAGGATACTATTGACATCATGTTGTCGGTGCAATGATCTTTAGACGTTTGTAAATAGAATCCTACTTTATCCATGATTGAAGTTTTGTCAGTGGACAGTTGTCCATGACCATTCCAATCGCACATGGATACATGAAGTCATTACATGTGATGTGGGTTCATAGCTGTCGGTCCTTCAAGCATTATTAAATATTATTGGTGGTCAATAGAATATTTATCAATAATAGATATTATTTTAAAGGAGGAGTAATATCACAACAGAACAAGGTATCATCATGATCTGGATCATCAGTTGGAATGGTGGATGAGCAGGATTCTATCTCATCTTTTTCAATTAATTCGAGTATTTTCTTTTTGAGGTCTGCAGAAGAAATATTAGGATTTGTAGAGATGATCTTCCTCTTGAGTTTATCGACTGTAATTATTGGATCATCAGGAGTTGCAGAGGGAATTGCATGAATTTGAGTATTTTGATAAAGAAGAATTATTTGATCAGGAAGAAGATGATCAAAATTGCATTTGGCCTACCACTTAGTGGCAATTTGACGACACAACGTAGGGGGTTCCCATTCGGAATCAGCGACGTATTGCCATGCACAGATCTAGCGATTGAAAGTTCTCGAACGAAGTGAATGAAAGGGTAAACAGTTTCATTGTTGATATTGGGATTGTTCATAAAATAAATATCATAGGATTCAAGGAGTTGTTCTGGGTGAATTTCTTGAATAGGACCAAAACTTCTCCACCAAATGATAAACCCGGAAGGAATATTAAACGAAAATCCTGGACAGAAGAAGAAAAATCAAGAGTGGTTGAAAGATTGATTTTGGTAAAAAAATGCAATTTCCTGGGCCTTAATATATTCCCAATATGAATAAATGACTCTATTTTGATTGTGATGAAAATATTTAAGATTATTAATATCGCCCCATTGCTGACGGGAAATGATATGCTTAATTTGGAATTTGGAGTAGGTGTAGTGATGAATATCATTTGGGTTATGAGAATGGGTAATGATAGCGGATTTGGTTTCAGTTAATATAGATTCATAAAATTGCCTATTCTTATAGGTCCATTAAAAGGTGAATGGGTATTAGGAGGAAAATATTGGACAACAAGGGTATTAGGAGAGATTTGGACTTCATGTGATTCAATTGCTCTAATATTGATGGTGCCTTTAGGATAGTATTTGGGATTCTCAGTTATTTGGGTAGAAAGTGATTGGGAAAATTGAGTTGGATTAGGGGGTAAATTATAGCGAGGGTAATTTATGAAGGGTGAAGGTCGCCCGATGATAGCCTGTTTGTAGGATGGTTGATTCAAGTCGCTGCCTTCGATTGGTTGCTTTCCACAGTAGCTGGTTTGTCTCAATTTTTTGCCTGCAAAAATTCTCGGGTCAAAAAGTCAGGGAGAGAATTGTCATCACCTTTAATACATTCAATTTGAAAATCAAAAATAGAAAGAATAGCTTGCCATCTACCAAATATTTGTTTTGAGGCTAAATTTTTTACAACTTTTTCGAGAACATCTTTAGCAGCCTTACAATCAATTCGTAATAAAAATTCTTGATTTAATAAATCACTTTGAAATTTTGTAATACAATGAACTATTGAAAGAATTTCTTTTTAAATGGTAGAATATTTTAATTGTAATGGTTTCCAAGTTCCATATGTAAATCGATTAGTTGGGTTTGATTTGATTGGGGATAAATTATTTTAAGAATACCTCCATAACCAAAATCAGAGGCATCGGTTTCAACAATTTTAAAGGCTTGGGGGTAAGCAATACTAAGACAGGGTAATATTTTAGTGTGGGATTTAATTTTTTGGACAGCTTGAGTATGAATATAGACAATGATAAATTTTTGGTAATTGTTAATGTAATAACCTGAACTTTGTTAGGGTTAATGTGTAATTTGCTAGAAATTTGGGGTTAATTTGAAATTTTTGTAGATTAGCCTCATAGTTGACTTTGACCTCTTAGGATCGGTGGTGTTACACAATGTGGAGCTGTAGTGCAACACACCTTAGCATACCTCTTTAGATTAGATGTGTGGCCTAGATCTTGTTGACCCTTTAGATTAGATGTATGGCCTAGATCTTGTTGATCCTTTAGCTTAGATGGGTGGCATAGATCTTTTTAATCATTTGACTTTGGATGTGTGGTTGGGATTGGGAGACATAGCAGGTAGAGTGAAATACCTAGCCCCACTCATGTCTTCAAATCCAAGGGCTTTGGTTTGTGTGTTTCAAATCAAGGGATGAGATTTGAACACACCCCTCCATAGACCTTAGGGTATGGGCACCCTTGACTCTAGGGTATGGGCACCATACCTTGTTGTCTCCACCTTGTGTTAGGAGACTTGTTTGCACAAGTCTTTGTGAGAGAAGAGATTTGGCTAGAGCTTAGAAGAGAATAAGGGAAGGAGACTAAGAAGAGAAGGGGGCGATTTGAGCTTGGATTTGGAGAAAGGTAGACGATCATCTCAAGATTCATTTATGTGACCTTGTTCAATATGATCTTCGATTAAATTAGGAGAACATTGACATTTTCTTTGAGCAAAGTGATTAAACTGCATATATTTGATGTCTTAGAACTTATTTTGGGAAGATCTCTTTGAGTGAGGTTTAATGGCATAATGACAGTTGATTTTGTGTGAGATTCAATGTTATGCATGATTATATCATTATGATTTGCATTTAAATGTTGTGTGAGAACCTAATCTAGTATAAATAACCCAAACCCGTGGTTCGGGGCCCTACTCGACTCGCCGAATTGTTCACTGAACAAACTCAAAAGCTTATGGTGACTTCCTCGGCTCACCGATAAGTCCATAGAGCTTAGAATGCTTCAAACTTGATATAGTTGGATTCCCCTGTTCATTATGAATCCAACAAGACAAATTTGAGGTGATTTCGACTTATACACACAAAGATACAACATTTTTAGTGAAGGGTTATCAACCCAAAAATACACTGCTCGGCGCGCCGAGCACCACAGACAGAATTTTATGCATTTTGTAATTGTCGCCGAAGAGGTCGCCGAGACCCCACCGAGCATGACATTCTAACATTTTGCTGCACCCAAAGGTCCACCGAAATTCCACCAAACCCAGAGACCTTCGGCGAACCCTTCCGACGCACCGAAAGGTATGCCGAGCCAACCCAAAGACCAACTGCGAACCCCTCGGCTAGCAAAAATATCCCAAACTTGTCCTTTTTGACTGAAATTTCACATACAAGCATGTATTAACCTAATTATACTGATTATGATGCTATTTTTACTGCATTATCATTATTTATGGTAGTTACTTCATTATGGACCTGAGTTGAGTAAAGGTGTCTTAGAATTAGCCATTTTCCTCAAACATGTCCGATTGACCTGAAATTTTGCATACAACCTATAATTGACCTAATTAGATCAAATATGGTGTTAGTTTTGCTCAATTGTGAATATTGCTTATAGTTGCTTCTTTATTGATTCATATGCTATGCTTATTGAATGCTGATTGATGGGTGAGATTTTGATTGAGCCTGTTCAAGACTCTAAACTAATCCTAGCATGTTTTATATCTAAAGTTGAGTTTGCTCCCATACATATGATGCCTGATTAGTTAAATCACTTGTCCCATATTGCTTGCATAATTATTGCTATCATGGTGTTTAATTCATGTTACACATAGTATACATACTTGATTACTTAGTTAATGAGCACCTTCTCACTTGCATATCCTTAGACTTATAGCTTCATGACCTGGAGTTTGGTCTGAATGCTTAACCTTGATATGATTCCATATTTCTGGAATTCATGATAATCGTGAGAATATTATGATTTGGAAATCTTAATAAGTGAAGAATTAGTGTTTGTATGGGTTGAGGGACCGTACATTCTAATAGACCCATTATGGAAAGATGATAAGAATGATCTCTGATAGTAGATTGGTATTGTATGGTTCTCTGAGAATGTTCTTAGCGATGCCTTGGGATTCGTCCTTATGATCGAAAATAAGGGCAGGTGCTTGTGTCCTCTAGGTTGAAACCCCTAGAAGCTATGTTGCGCACATAGAATAATCTACTACTTCTGCCATGTATTGGGGGATGGTTCTGAGTTAAGTATACTTGGGTAGTAAGATTGAGATCATATGAGGAGCCAACACTAAACGATTACTAAATAGAAAGGATTTCATCTTTGGGAGTGGCCCTGTACTGGGGGGATGGTTCAAGAAGACATCTTGCCCAAAGATGAATTGATTTATATGAAACCCACACAGACTGTATTATATATTAGAATGTTTATTTAGATCACACTTCGTGATTTTGTATGATAGGTGCACAACATGCATTAATTAAGACTCGACCTCATGTACCCTACTTCAATCATAGATTATATTGGACCCGATTACTTACTGGCTATGTGTAGCTCATGCTTTCAAGCAACCATCTTTCAGGTCTTATAGACGAAGGTACTCGGGATCATGAAGACCAAGACGGAACCCTAATGAAGATGAAGACATTTATTATGAATGATGTTATGTAATATGGATTTAATAGATTTTATTTGGATTATCTTGTTAGATGACTATTTAAATATTTAAATGGGGATTTGATTAAGTATAGAACTTGGTTTTTTTTATTTACTTTTTGCTGTTTAATTTTAAATTGAATGTAATATTTAACTTTACTATTACTCTTAAATATGATTTTCTAGAATAACCTTGATATTCAGATGTTCAGTTTCATATAAACATTAGTCATTTCTAGGATTTTATTCAATATTTTTACTACAACTTGTAGTAGGGTTTATTTCGCTATCACTTAAATGTTTATACATTTTCGATAGTTATTAGGAATTGATTTGAAGCACTAGACTAGTGTTGATTTCCCCTGTTTTTGTTTGAAGGTTGTGTATATTGGATATTGTCTTAAGAATAGTAATCTTTATGAATTTATCCAATATAATATCCATTATGATTTAACAATCTTGGTTAGATATTGCTTACCACTCCCATTTGGATATGGGGTGAGAATTACGAATTAAGCTTGAAATCTCAGAATTGGGATTTTCTGGTTTGGTTCATGACAGTTACATATATCATTCATTATATGTTGAAATTCAAAATGAGCGTTTTTTAATCCAAAGGGCATAACATTCCATTAATAATGCCCAAAGGGAACAGAGAATGATGTCTTATATCTATCTTTTTCTTATATTTGTATCCGTCAAAACCCTAATTTTAGATCAAATTTGGAGAAATTATTAGCAATATTTAGACGACTTAATAAATCTTGTTTATTAGGAATAGAACATCGTATCCATTAACTTTATTCAGGGGTTTGTAATTGATTACAAGGCGAGGAACGCCTCGTTCTATTTCTGCAGCTTTCTGAACATAGAATGCAAAGCAATTCCAAGGAGAATAACTTGGACATATTAGCTTCTTGTCTAGAAGATCATCTATTTCTTTTTTGCAATGGATAATTAAATCTTTATTCATTTGTATTGGCCTTGCTTTAGATGGAATATTTATTTCATTCAAATCTCTAATGTAGGGGAGATTGACAATATAGTGTTTCCTATCCCAGAAGCAGGAGGAAGGAGCAAATGTTTGGATGAAATATATAAATTTCCTTTTGAATAGTTGGAAAATTAAGGTTTTGAAGTAACTTATTATATTAAATATCTTCTTTGAGATGAGAGATGAATTTTCTTTACAAGAAATGGATTCTTTAATATTTTGTAAAATTTTTGTTTGAGGATTATCGATGAATTCAAACGTAAGACGAGGTCCTAAAGTATTAGTATGAAGGCCAGTATTATCAACAATAAATGGTTGTATTATGGTTAAAAATGGTGTGCCTAATATTACCCCTTGAGATAAATTTTTAACTTGTATGAAGGGAGATGTTATACAAATACCTTGATTACAGATATGTGACTTGGATAATTTGGAAGAGATATTCTTTTTTTGTCCAGAAGCAGTATTAAGTCTTCGTGTAGTTTTTCAAAATATTTAGTAGGAACTAATCATCCTTTGATACAATTTAAATCAGCGCCATAATCTATTAATGCTATTGTTTCAAGGATAAAATCTTGATCAATAACTATTGTAATATGTGTATACCATTTTTGAACGAGGAATCTGTTTATTGTGGTTATGAAGTTTTCTTCCTCTTGGGGGTTTTGGTATTTGAATTAATTGATTTTTAGTACTAGATTCGGCTTGATGTTTGGGTGGAATATAGTGATGGTCGTAGACTTCATTGTATTCTTCAAAAGTCGGATTTGTTTGAGATAATTGGGATAATTCTAATTGTTGGAGTCTTGTTTTAAGGTCTCGTAATTCGATTTTAACAATAGAGATTCATTTCGTAAATCAGATATTGTGGATTCATGAGATTACAATTTTTTGTATTTGAGCATGAGGTATCTTTTGGAGATTCATTATCTGACGACGAATTAGAGTTTATTAGATTTTCATTGTCCAATTTGTATATGTCATTTTCGTTTTCAGATTCAGAGTTTGTATTTAATAAAATAGAAGATAATTGTATTTTGAGATTTTCATCAATTTTTAATTCATTAATTTTTAGTTTGGTTTTGCATTTATTCTTGTACTTTACCGCATTTAAAACAAATTGGTAGTTTTTTATTGGACGATGAAGGTTTTGAGTCATTAGGTTTGGATGGAGTTTTCTTGGATGGGGAATATTTTTTAGGTAATCTAGTATACTTTGAAGCAGATTTAGTTTTATGGGACTTAGATTTATTTTGTGAAAGATTAGGAGGTTATATGAGAGTATAGCCATACATTTCACAAAATTGACCCAATTCTTTTTTTTCCTAATAAATTTTCTCGTTTCATTTGACTTTTAAGTTTTAGATCATTACATAATTGACTTTCTACAAGATTAATTTGAAGGATTAAGCCACCAATTGTATATGATGTTTCAAATGAAGAACACCGCACAAGTGCATGAGTTCTATTGTAGCTCGGCAAGTACAATGGTATCAAACCCAAAGGATTGAGACAATTGACTTAATTGAGCCACTTGACTTCTAATTAGTTCAAGAAAGGATTTGTTGATTCTCTAACACTAGGAATTAAATAAACAAGAAAACTAAATGCAATTAATTAAAAATGGAAAGTTGTATCAAGAGAAATAGTCTAGGGGTTCAAATTCAGCACTAACCTCATAACTTTGGGTAACCAATTCAACTTAGGGGATTTGATAACTCTTTATGAATAATTGGGTTTTGACTACAATTCTCACCAATTTCAAGAGTGATAATGGAAATCAATTCATAGTATAATCCATCTTCGATTAGCACAAGTTGTATACACTAAATTACCCTAAGCTATGGTTGTAAAACAACTTTTCTTCTCTAAGCATAGGTTATCTAATTATCAACTACACATTCGAATAAAAGTCATTGCATAATCATCACATTCAAGACTACAAGAATTGAACATGTTTGAATATCAATTTCAAGTGAAATATACTCTAAGCAAAGCAATATATTCCCCCAAGAAATCAAACTAAACCATAAGATCAATTGCTATGAAAACAATCCTCTAGATTATACATTATATACAAAACAAATCAAATCCCTAAGTTAAATTGACAAAAACCCCAAAGTTACTTGGCCAGGGTTTCATTGAAACTCTAGAATGAAGTTTTAGCCTTCCATGGAGGTTGAAGAAGATGAAACTTTGATAACGATCCGCATACTTCGAGAACCTTCGTTATTTCCTCTCCCGAGAACGCTTCTCAATTTGGTGTCTTTCCTCTTGTTTTCTGCTTTTCTCTCCCAAAAATCATCCTTGAATGAGGAGGAAAGGGGGCATTTTATATACAACCACATTATTCAGCACATGTGAGTGGGACCTACAACAATTTCCACCAAAGAAAAGGAAACCAAGTGTATTCTCAGACTTTCCAGTATCATCTACTTTTCAACCCGATTTTGAGTAATCAAACGTTCTAATTACAATATGGCTATTAGAGGGAAAGTTGTAGAAATGTGTGTCTTCTTTCCAAAAAGTCAAATATCATGCCAATCCGATATATGAGACGAGAGATAATGTGAAAATACTGACGATGACTCATCTTTCCAGAATTCTGACTTTGTCTTTGACTTTTGATTTCTACCCATAGTTAACGCCTCCACTCGTCTCGTCCCTTAGATTCTCATACCAGTTTGAACTCCACATGATTGAAATACTTCTTTTAAGCTCATGAGATACCATTTATCTTTTGATCATTTTAAGCTCGATTCAACCCGTTCTTTAGCCCCAATTCTCCCAAACAACTTCCGAACCTGCATTGTCATGAAAATGCATTAATCCACTCATTTAAGTACAACTCAAGGACTAATAATTATGAATAACAAGGCTATAAGTGCAAGTGATACGCACTTATCACACCCCCAAACCTACACTTTGCTAGTCCTCGAACAAAGAAAAATAAAACTAATGCATTCCTAATCATCCATCCATACTTTTGCCATCATTATAGAACTTTCAAAATCAATTAAGCGCATCAAATAAGTACGAAACAAAATATCGACTAAATAAATCTAACCCAAATCACAAAGATTCAATCCCCATTGACTCCATGACGCATTCTAGGTTAATTCAATCTCATCCTACTCGTATACAAATACTCAAGCAATTTAAACACACAAGTGATCGTGAGATAGCATTAATCATGAAACAGTGTTAAGTAACCATAACCAACAAAGTATGCAAGGGTTTTATACGCTCTCAAAACTAACCACTCATGCTCTTATCACTTTATTCATTCATCTACTTTTATTCTAATATAACAAGCAGCATGTGTAATGCCCGGTACATATACAGCCACCTAGAAGATCCATGTAGCGAGCTTTTGACCAATGATCCCATTCCAGTTGGCCTAGGGCATTAGGTGATGAAACACCCCATGGATCTAATTGCTAGAATCAACTAGGTTACCGAACCAGACTAGATACTCATTTATAGATTTATACATACTAGTGATATGTGTAATGTTCAACTCTTATACAGCTGCCTAAAAGATCCTTTAGCGAGCTTTTGATCTATGATCCCGTTCCAGTTGGCCCAGGGCATTAGGTGATGAAGCACCCCACGGATCTAATTGCTCGAATCAATTAGGCTACCAAGCCAAACTATTCACATTATTACTATATATATATATATATATATATATATATATATATATTTTACACATAAAGAACATATA
Source organism: Pachysandra terminalis (assembly GCA_031762675.1). Classification (NCBI taxonomy): domain Eukaryota; kingdom Viridiplantae; phylum Streptophyta; class Magnoliopsida; order Buxales; family Buxaceae; genus Pachysandra; species Pachysandra terminalis. Next base: position 14,206 of record JAUPMG010103025.1, on the reverse strand, counting down.
AATCGCTCTGAGAGAATCATTATACTATAACAAGAGCACGAGTGGTCCATAAAGTCAAACTTACAAAATCAAGGCATACTAAGTTGTTTACAATTATATTCACATGTAACCATAATCAATACTTTAGTGCAAGTGTAACCATGCATAGCGAGATTAATGCATGTGTAAAAGCTTGAACTTTTTAATTATGCCTGCTTGATTAGTGAGCCATTATGCTGTTTAATTTCCTTTGTTTGGATTAACCATTGGGTTAATCCTGCCATGCGAACGGTTGTGTTTTCGCCTTATTAATTTGGTCGTTACACACCCTAGCATGACCCCCTTTCTATTTGTGATGTGTGGTATGGATCCCCTTAATCCTTTGACTTGTGATGTGTGGCCATGATCATTTATTTCTTCTTTGTTTTGAATTCAATGGCTAGGATTGGAGGAGACATGGTGGTTGGAGGGATTTACCTACTCCCACTCATGTCTTAATCCAAGGGGTAGGATTTTAGTGGTTGAGATCTAGGGCTTAGATTTTGACACTTCATTGAATCAAACACAAGAGGTATGGCCCTCTCTTTCTTTGTCCCTTCCATGCATGGGCGAGCTTGTTTTGATCAAACCTTAGAGAAACTTTTGGTTAGAGAGCTTGGAGAATAAGAGGAGCTCAGAGCTTGTGATTTACTCTAATTTGGCTTATTTTTCCATCTTCTCTAGGTAAGTAAAATGATTCAACATGATCTTGGATTGATTTTGATGCTCATTGACTTCTTTCATTGATTTTCCACTCCATTTCATGTTACTTGAGTGAGAAATGCTTTCACATTGTTGTATGCTCCAAATGGTGTTTGCTTTTACATAATTTATGGTGTATTCTATGTGAAATGTGTAGTGGATGAATTATTTTAGGTTCTTGTGCCCTTTAGATTGCTAGTGAGAAGAGAAAACCCAAAATTTGGCCTAATGGCCGAATTGTTCGCTGAACGCCTTCAGGAACTCTCGGCGACCTACTCAGTGCGCCGAGGTATTCTGAGGATTTTCAAGTCCCTGGAAAGTTCGTCGGGAACCTACTCGGTGCACTGAGGGAGTTTTGTGGATTTTCAAGTCCTTGGAAAAGTCGCCGAAAACCAATTCGGTGCGCCGAGAGAGACTTCGGTGTGCTGAGAGGTGCACCGAGGACCCCATCGAGACTGCTCGTGCGCCGAGAATTACAAACTTAATCCTTTTTGTTTGGCCTTTCATACTTGAGTTTCAATTGGTTGGATTTGATCATAAATGTATGCAATTGTGTTCTACATTGGTTTATTTATGTGCTTTCTTCCTTATGAAGTTGATGTCTTGACTCAAGTACAATTTACTTATAACCATAAATTGTATTACATGAAGAATGATGGATGAATCATATTTAATCTGATAATGCACCCTGTACACAATAAAGATGAATGCGTAGTTAATGTGCCCCTTATCACTTGCACCACATCGATCTCGACCGTGACATGCATGGTCCATGAGTAGTTCCCTCTATCTCCGAGTCCATACGTTGGACTCGAGAGTTGATAAGAGTGTTATGATACGAAATCGTATTGAGTGAGAAGACTGACAGGTTGAGTTGAGGGATTAGCTACCCCAAGATACTCACTCTTGCCGTATGGACCCCTTTTCCCAATTTATTTCATGAAGTGAAAGCTTGGATGTATATTCAAAGAAGAGAGATCTCTGTTGACTGTCAATGGACATGATTTTCTGAGGCAATCCATGTGATGAAACCTTGGAGTATTACCCATGATCAAAAATAAGTGGGGGGGATTGTGCCTCCTAGGTGGTGAACCCTTAAAACTATGTCTGTGCTCATAGAATATCATATCCTTGAGAAGGCCTTGTATTGGGGGGATGGTTCGATAAGGCATCTTGCTCAAGGACAGATCGATTATGTGGGAGCGTGTCATGTTGATAAATCTAACAGATTGCACAACATATTAGATTGATTGTTAAATCACCTTGGTGGACACTATATGTTTCTAGAGCATTGCATACATTAAATAAGATATGACCTCATTCGTTCTCATTGTAAATCATCATCTCTTGTTTATTTTGCTTGGAATATCATTGATTAGTGGCAGTGGCCCTATATCAATTTTAGATTAATTTGAATTCTTTTACTTACTGGCTTTTATAGCTCATGCTTTCTAGCAACCACATTTCAAGTTCTTTAGATGTGGGCACTCTGGATTGTGAAGTGTAGGAGGAGAATCCCAAAGACTAAGAAGACCTCTATTATGAATTGTAGTAATGTAATATGATGTTTTGGGATATGATGTATCATCTTTTGGACTAGTTCAGTAGGAGAAATTTGATTCTAACTTGGAACGTTACTTTAAATTACAAACTTGCGCTGTTTTGTATAGAAACTGATGTAATATATGAAGTATTTCTTTATGTTAAATGTTTTTCTTGAATGTCCAATGATGTTCAAGTTTTTAGTGCGATACTTACTACCACTCTCTAGTTCTTTTGAGAGTGAGAGTCATGTCCCAGATGGTTAAGGATTCGTAAGTGAATCCTTGGGTTTGGGATGTGACATCATCTTCTCAAGATAAGACAATAATTAACCCTAGATGCATATGTGTCTTTAGAAGTGCTTCCTTGTAATTTTAGGCACACCTATCTAGTCTAAACCGTTTCCAAATGTGATATTCCAATCTAAATTTTGAAATTGCTCAATAATGACAAGTATATGCAAAAATGACATCTTTCTTTCCCACCCCCAAACCTAAACCTTATATTGCCGTCAATGTAAACATGAAATGCATATGGAGAAAAGAGGAATGAAAGGAACAATACAACTTGATGGAAGGCAAGCTACATGGTACTTAAGCATTGGCAATGAACTCAACAAGAGGGAAAGCAATGCTCCAATGCAATCTTCGCAAACTTTCTTCCTGTAACTTCTTCACAAGACAATTAAAGCAAACGAAAAATGCAAGGAAATCAGCTAGCGCTAAGTTTAACATCTTCAGCCGGACGTGTGGTAAGTGCACTCAAACATCAACATACACGGGGTCAATCAAGTCAATGGACTCAATTACTCCGGGCTCCATGAAATTCTCAACAACGGGCTTCAATCTTTGCCAGTTCACTATGAATTGCCTCCCATCTTTTGGGTCACAAATTTCAACGGCCATGGGGGAATACGTTAACGACAATATAGGGACCATCCCATCCACTCCTCAACTTACTCGAAAAGAGACACAATTTTGAATTAAAAAGCCACACCTTTTGATTAGGCTTAAAGGATTTGTGACGAATCAAGCTATCATGGAAAGCTTTAGTTATTGCTTTGTAAAGTTTTAAGCTCTCATAAGCATCATTGCGTATCTCTTCCAACTCATTGAGTTGGAGCTTGCGAGTTACAGCTACTTTATCCAAATCAAAGTTAATGGCTTTAATAGCCCAATAAGCCTGGTGCTCTAACTCAACCGATAAATGACAAGCCTTGCCAAAGACTAACCGAAATGGGGTCATACAAATGGGAGTCTTGTAGGCGGTCTGGTAAGCCCAAAGAGAATCATTCAACCTAATGGACCAATCCTTCCGATCTGGACGTACCATTTTTTCAAGGATATGCTTAATTTCCCTATTGGAGACCTCAACTTGACCACTAGTTTGAGGGTGATAAGGGGTAGCTACCTTATGAGTGACCGAGTACTTAAGGAGTAGGGACTCGAAAGGCCTATTGCAAAAATGGCTTCCCCCATCACTAATGATGACTCTAGGTGTCCCAAACTTATAAAAGATATTTTCTTTCAGAAACTTAAAGACAACCGTGTGATCATTGGTCTTGGTTGCTATAGCTTCCACCCATTTGGAAACATAGTCAACCCCTACAAGAATATATTAATTCCCAAAAAAGGATGGGAAAGGTCCCATGAAGTCTATCCCCCACACATCAAAGATATCACAAATAAGGATGGGATTAAGGGGCATTATGCCCCGACGAGACAATGCACCCGTGCGTTGGCATCGTTCACAAGCTTTACAAAAGGCATGCGCATCCTCAAACAAAGATGGCCAATAGAAACCACATTGCAAGACTTTAATTGCAGTTTTTTACCACCAAAGTGCCCTCTACAGGCATGAGAGTGGAAAAATGTAGAATATTATGGAATTCATTCTCGGGGACACATCTCCTAATGACTTGATCAACATAATATTTGAAAAGATAAGGGTCCTCCCAAAAATAGAATTTTATTTGAGAAAAAAATCGGCCATTGTCCAACTTGGACCAATTGGAGAGAGTTTGACCTATAGCAAGGTAGTTCACAATATTGGCAAACCAAGGAAGCTTATGTTGTGATACTACGAAAAGTTGCTCATCCAGAAATGAGTCTTTTAGGGGCATACTGTCACTAGAGTGAGCTAGCACAATCCTAGAGAGGTGGTCTGCTACAACATTTTTTAAGCCCTTTTTGTCTTTAATCTCAAAGTTGAATTCTTGCAATAAAATAATCCACCTAATCAACCGAGGTCTAGTCTCCTTCTTGGAGAGCAAGTGCCTCAATGCGGCATGGTCCGTGAAAATGACAATTTTAGACCCCAAAAGGTAAGGTCGAAACTTGTTCAAAGCAAACACAACCGCAAGTAATTCTTTTTCCATTGTGATGTAATTCAATTGAGAATCGGAAAGAGACTTACTTGCGTAGTAGATGACATGGGGCACTCTCTCCACTCTTTGGCCTAAAACCGCTCCGACCGCATAGTCAAAGGCATCACACGTGATTTCAAAGGGGAGTGTATAGTTGGGTGGTTGGATGATGGGGGACATTGTTAAGAGGGTGCGGAGTTTCTCAAAAGCTCCCATACAAGCTTCATAAAAAATAAAGGGCACATCATGAGAAAGCAAATGACACAAAGGCCTAGAGATTTTGCTAAAGTCTTTGATGAAATGGTGGTAGAAACCCTCATGGCCTAAAAATGATCTAATTTGTTTCACCATTTTTGGCGGTGGAAGCTTGGAAATAAGGTCAACCTTGGCTTTGTCAACTTGCACACCTCTTTTGGACACAATGTTGGTCTCTTGGCATCTTTGAAACACTAAAGCTAAATTGGCAAGACATTCATCAAAAGATGGACCAAAAACCGAAAAATCATCCATAAATACCTCTAAGAACTTATCCACCATGTCCGAGTAGATAACTATCATGCACATTTGAAAAGTTGTGGGTGCATTGCACAAGCCAAATGGCATCCTTCGATATGCAAATGTGACAAAGTGACATGTGAACGTGGTCTTCTTTTGATCGTCGGGAAAAACGGGTACTTAGTTGTAACCCAAGTACTCATCAAGAAAGCAATAAAACTATTGACCCGCGAGTCTCAGAAGAATTTGGTCAATAGAAGGTAAAGGGAAATGGTCTTTTCTTGTCATTGAATTCAATTTTCAGTAGTCTATACACACCCTCCAACCCGTGGTCTTACAAGTTGGCATCAACTCTCTCCTCTCATTCTTAACAACCGTGATCCCGGACTTTCTAGGAACCACTTGGGTGGGACTCACCCACTCACTATCTGAGATGAGGTATATGATACCCTCATATATGAGCCTCACCACCTCCTTCTTCACAACCTCTTTCATGTTTGGGTTCACTCTCCTTTGCATCTCTCTAATGGGCTTGGCATTCTCTTCTAAATGAATCCTATGCATACAAAAGGAAGGGTCAATTCCTTTAAGGTTAGCCACCGTCCAACCAATGGCACTCTTGTGCTTACTTAGCACTTCCAAGAGCTTACTCTCTTTCTTACTCTCTAAACTAGAGGCAATAATGATCGGAAGAGTGTTATGTGATCCTAGAAAGGCATACTTGAGTGTAGTCAGAAGGGGATTTAACTCAAGAGTAGGTGGTGACTCAATTGAATGCAAGAGAGGTGTACTAGAAAGGGTCGGTAGGGGTTCTACCTTAGGTCTCCATGGAAGGGATGTGGTGTAACACGTGGATTCAAGCAAGGAGTTTACCTCCTCAATGGAGGCATCAATGTCAAAATCCTCGGTGTTAAAGTGAAAAAGTGTAGCCTCCAATGGATCCTCCTTAGATATGATGGAGGGAAGTGTTTTCTCAACTAATTCATCAATGACATCAATAACAAAGCACTCAAGATCATTCTCATCACAATGTTGATTCAAAGCATTGAAAACATTTAATCGAACCTTCATATTCCCAAAAGAGACATCCATCACGCCAGTCCTACAATTAATGGATGCATTGGCCGTAGCCAAGAAAGGGCAACCAAGAATCACGGGAATTTGGTGCCTAGGATTCGGGGTGGATTCCATGTCTAGGACTAAGAAGTCCACAGGAAAATAGAATTTATTCACTTTAATCAAAACGTCCTCAATGACTCCACGGGGTACTCTTACGGGCCTATCTGCAAGTTGAAGAGTAACCGCGGTGAGTTGTAATTCCCCCAAACCCACATTCTCATACACCAAGTATGGCAAAAGATTTACACTTGCCCTAAGTCAAGAGTGCCCTATCAATGGAATGGTTACCAATAATGCATGAGATGGTAGGTACACCAGGATCCTTGAATTTGGGAGGGGTGTGCTTAAAGATTGAGCTCACTTGCTCGATTAAGAAGACTTTCTTTGTGACATGTGTCCTAGACTATCGCTTTTGGGTACAAAGGTCTTTTAAAATCTTAGCATAAGCGGAAATTTGCTAGATTGCATCCAACAACGGGACATTGATCTTCACTTGTTTAAAAGTGTCAATCATTTCCTCGACCTTTATTTTCTTTGTCAAAGGGACTTGTGCTATGAAGAGCTTGTGGAAATGGTGCCTTTGGCAAATGAGATGCCGCAGTAATGGGCCCATCAAGTGTGGTTTTGAGAAGTGTGGATTCCTTGCTAGGACTCTCACTCTTTTCTACTCTCTCTTATCTTGGTGCTTCTATAACCCCCTTGTCTTTGTTTTCACTCACCTCTACTTTGTTATCTATGGTCTTCCCACTCCTAAGGTTGTTATAGCTTGAACATGAGCATGGTTGGGTCAACATCCTCAACTCCATATTGGCCTTTAGAGTTGGCCACCGGTTGGCTCGAAAGCCTCCCTTCATCTCTCCTACCAAGAGTGGTAGCTATTTGACCAATTTGGGTCTCAAGCTTTGAGATGGATTGAGTGTGTGAGTGTAGTATTTGCACATGTGATTGATTAGTAGCCTCTTGATTTTGGATAAAGTTTGTCATCTTGGTATCTTGTGCTTGAAGGTATGACAACACTTTATCCTCAAATGTGGAGGCCCTAGGTGGTGGTGGTGCTTGGGGTGCAAAAAGTTATTGTGGCCTGAAATTTGGAGCATTGGAAGTGTTTGGGAAATTAGGCCTTAGTGCTTGTGCATTTGTGTGATCCGAAGCTTGTTTCCAAGAGAAATTGGGATGATTCCGCTATCCCGGGTTGTAGGTGTTGGAATAAGGGTTGTTCATGGGATGGGAAAACGATTGAGCCATGTTAAATTGATCTTGGACAAGGTCGAGATACAAAGGAGCAATGGGGCGATCAGCAATGGAATAAGCAACACTCAAACAGATTGCACATGACTCATGAGGTGCACTCGTAGGTGAGGTAGGTGTTGACGCTTGGCCTATATGCATGAAACTATGAATTGTCTTAGTCAATGCATCTACCTTCTCCTCTCCAAATGAGATGTATGGTGGATCTCATAAATGCCACCTCTCTTAAGTGCATTGGAGGGTGCAGTATGTGTTTCATGCCTGCTAGATGAGGCATGTTGCAATGAGTTATCACTTAGGTTCTCAAAAAGTTTCCAAGCTTGGTCCTCATTCTTTTTTAAGAAAGTCCCCCCACATGATGCATCAACCATTTGCTTATTTGACTCGGTGAGTCCATCATATAAACATTGAACTAGCTGCCATTTTGGAACTGTAAGGTGTGGGCACTTTCTAAGAAGGTCTTTCAACCTGTACCAACTCTCATGGAAAAGCTCTTCCCCTTGTTAGGCGAAGCTAGTAATAGCCCGCCTACTTTGATTGGTCTTTTTGGGCAACTCTTGTTGCATTTGTGGCCATATTGTGATCGTGTCGCGTTTCAACTAACAAATCCAATACTTGGCCTTATCTTTGAGTGAGAATGGGAAAAGCCGTAAGCGTACATCATCATCATCTGTAAAATTGGGCAATTTGAAAGTGGTACAAATCTCTAAAAATTCATTCAAGTGCTTGTATGGGTCCTCTTAAGCCAAACCATAAAAGGGAGGGAGCATTTGGATAGTACTCGCCTTGATTTCAAAATGATTGGCCATGACATTTGGTAATCTAATGCATAATGGTGAAGCAAAGTGGTTGGGGTATAGTGATCCCCAAGGGCTTTTGGTCCTTCCTCTTCTTCGGCCATTATTGTAGTGGGTGGGTGTATTGTGGGAAATGCTTGAGTGTGTGTAAGGTCAATGGGTATCAATGTGGCATGCAATGAACAACGCCCATGCATCCAAATCACAAACACTCACATCCAATTCAATCTCAACAATTCCCATCACTTCAACCTAACAATAACTATAAAGTAAAAGTACTAACCTCTTGTAGTGTGCTTCAACCGTTTTTCAAGATCAACATGAGCCGCCAATGCAAGGAATTAAAAAAAAAAAATGCAGTTAATCAAAAGAAATAGAAATTAAAGCAAATAAAAATAAAACCTAAGCTAGGAACTAATTTGGAAGCTAGATTTCTTAATATAAGCAATCGTACAAACAATCCCCGGCAACGGTGCCAAAAACTTGATGTTTCAAATGAAGAACACCTCGTAAGTGCATGAGCTCTATTGTAGCTCGACGAGTACAAGGGTATCGAACCCAAAGGATTGAGACAATTGACTTAATTGAGCCACCTGACTTCTAATTAGTTCAAGAAAAGATTTGTTGATTCTTTAACACCGAGAGTTAAATAAACAAGAAAACTGAATGCAATTAATTAAAAATGGAAAGTTGTATCAAGAGAAATAGTCTAGGGGTTCAAATTCACCACTAACCTCCTAACTTTGGATAACCAATTCAACCTAGGGAATTTGATAAGTCTGTATGCATAATTGGGTTTTGACTACAAGTCTCACCAATTTCAAGAATGATAATGGAAATCAATTCATAGCATAATCCATCTTCAATTAGCACAAGTTGTATACACTAAATTACCCTACACTATGGTTGTAAAACAACTTGTCTTCTCAAAGCTTGGGTTATCTAATTATCAACTTCACATTCGAATAAAACCATTGCATAATCATCACATTCAAGACTACAAGAATTGAACATGTTTGAATATCAACTTCAAGTGAAATATACTCAAGCAAAGCAATATATTCCCCAAGAAATCAAATCAAATAATAAGATCAATTGCTATGAAAACAATCCTCTAGATTATACAATCCATAGAAAACAAATCAAATCCCTAAGTTAGATTGACAAAAAACCCAAAGTTATATGGCTAGGGTTTCATTTAAACCCTAGAATGAAGTTTTAGCCTTCCATGCAGGTTGAAGAAGATGAAACTTCGATGACAATCCGCATGCTTCGAGAACCTTCATTATTTCCTCTCCCAAGAACGCTTCTTAATTTGGTGTCTTTCTTCTTGTTTCTGTTTTTCTCCCCCCAAAATCGTCCTTGAATAAGGAGGAAATGGGGCATTTTATACACAGCCACATCATTTCAGCACATGTGAGTGGGGCCCACAACAATTTCCACCAAAGAAAAGGAAACCAAGTGTATTCTCGGACTTCTCAGTATCAGCTACCTTGCAACCCAATTTTCACCAATCAAATGTTCGAATTACGATATGACTATTAGTGCGAAAGTTGTAGACTGTATGTCTTCTTTCCAACAAGCTAAATATTAAGCCAATCCGACATCTGAGACGGGAGATAATATGAAAATACTGAAGCTGACTCATCTTTCCAGAATTCTGACTTTGTCTTTGACTTTTGATTTCTACCCATGGTTAACGCCTTCACCTTGAACTCCAGATGATTGGAGTACTTCCTTTAAGCTCGTGATATACCATTCATCTTTTGATTATTTTAAGTTCGATTCAAGTCGTTCTTAGCCCGAATTCTCTCGAACAACTTCCGAACTTACACAATCATGAAAATGCATTAATCCACTCATTTAAGCATAACTCAAGGACTAATAATTACGAGTAACAAGGCTAGAAATGCAAGTGCTATGCATTTATCAGTATAATAAGAATAGTCAACGATACTTTGAACATTTTGTGATCTTAATTTTGCTCTTTATCGACAAATAGAGTAGGTAAACCAAATATAATTTTTTCTTTCCAAAATTCATGATTGGGGTCATCTCGTTTAAATAATTTGGAAAGGAACATATCTTTGTACCATCTAAAAGAAGATAAGGTTGGACATCTTAAATTCATTAATTGTTCGCGTATTCTATCTTGTGCTTGGGGATTGTATCCTATAAAATGTTTAAGAATATTGATGGTTAACGTATAAACAACATCAGGAATATCTTGACCTTGTTCAGTTTTTATTGTTTGATTATTAGTGTCTTTTTTTTTTACAGCTAAAAGGGTGTGTATACGTTCAGTCTGTGTGTGATAGTTATCCCACCATCCTTTAAGCTGACCAGAAAATTAGCAAGCAATCATAGAGGCTGCTGGATGATCAGTATTAGCGCTGTCAGTTTGGGCTGCTTTTGCAAACATTAGCATTTGTTGTACTAAATTTGTAATTTGGTATTCATCCATTCCATCAATATTCCAATTGTAAATATTGTTTCCATTAAAACTAGTTTGTAAGTAAGTATCCATGTATTCATATTGTGTATCGGCCAAGGACGATCGATTATAATAGCTTTTTTGAGGTTTCCAATTGAATTTGGTGGATTTGTGCTTGAGAGCATGAATAGTTTCATGATCAGGAGTTTGGATATCCTTCATTCTCAGATATATTATCTGTATTAAGCATCATACAATTTGGATATGATGTCGGGGAAGATGATGGTTTAGACACTTTCAAATCGGCTAATTTTTCAGTTAATTTTTTAACAAATGCATTTGTAATTTGTGGAGAAGTTTTGAGATGAAATTTGGGTAAATCAAAAGGTTTTATTAAAGGAGGGGTACTTGTGGAAGAAGGGAATGAGATTTTATGATTTGTAAAGGTTCTGAAGTAGATTTTCTATTCTTTCAGTTTATTTTCCAATGGTATGTAAATGAATATTTGTATAATTATTTTGTTCTAATATTGGAACTAGATGTTCAATCGTGGCAGGAATATTTTTTGTTGGTACTTGAGTAGTTTTGAAAGGTACTGCTTTAGTATTTTTAGATGTTCTTGCTATAACGATAGTTTCTGCTAGTGGATGGCTAGATTCAATATTTTTATTTGAAGATGTTATCCATGTGTTAGTTGCATTTGTAGTAACAAATATTTGAAGAATTGCATTTTTAATAGAAAACCATTTGAAAAAAATGGATGTGGATTTTATTTTAGTTAAGGAAATCATAATATTTTTGTTGAATTTCATTTCTTTGACATGAATTATATTTTGCAAAAAATTTCTTTCTATTTTCTGAATTTTTGGATGATAAAATTCATTTCGTAAGATTTCTTTATTTATATGGAATTCATCATCTATTATTACTAAAAGATTAAAATATATTTCCAAATCATGTATAGAATCATCAGGGGATTTAGGTGCAGTAGGTGTAGTAACTTTATAAATTGGTTATTGAATATTTGAATCATCCTGACGTATTCCTTGTAATTGTATATTATTTACCTTTTCGTGGAATAAGAGTATCTAGAGGAATTTCCTAATGTAATTTTTCTATTTGAGGAGAATCTGATTTCAATATTACCACCTGTATGTTCTATTATTTCTTCAAGAGAACTGGTTGGTAATTCAGGCATAATTTCATTTTTCCATAATCCAATGTGAAGGTAACTGAAAGTCTTTTCATTTTATGATTCTTGGAACAACAACATTATTACGTAAATTGGTCTATATTAAGGTAGTTTTCCGTTTGGTATCAATTTGAACCGCATTAGGACAAATTGTATTCATGGTTAAATCATTAATTCGATAACATAGTGCTAGGTTTAAAGAACCGGGATTCATATGAAAACCTTGAGTTTGAATATTTAATGTTATTGTGTCTAGGATGCCTGGATCATTTATAGATACAGGGAAATTAGGAAAACAGTTGAAATATATTGGGCCTTCTGAGAGAGAAGATACTATCATTCCAAGAAGAAAGTCTGTAAATATTTTATGGCGTTGGTCTAGAACACGAGTTAAAATAGAGGTATTTAACCCTAACCTGGTTAATGATTTTATTGCAATTTGAATCAATCTAGAATAATTATATTTTTGTTTGTGTAAATCTATTGATTTTTTAGAAAGCAATTGAAGATTTTCATGATTATTCATAAGGGTTATTGTTTGCTTAACTGTTTTTTATCGAATAATCTATTTGTAAATTAAATTTTCCAGTCTTATAAACTTCTTTGATTGATACTTTTGGAAGAAAAAAAAAACCTCTCTTTTGTATGCGATAGTAGGGCTGTCAACCAATCGAGCTAGCTTGGGTTCGGCTCGCATGAGTTGAGCTAGAGCTTAATATTTAGACTTGAGAGCCGAGCCTGAACCCAAAAACAAGCTCATTATATTAATGAGATTGAGCCGAGCTTTGGTAGGCTTAGCTCGGTCATATATGATATATAAGTTTATGTATCATTAAGTATTATATATATATTAATCATTAAATACAAATGAATGATTTGTGTAAACAAGAATCGTGTTTAAGTTAACTAGTTAGTAATTTGTATTTGATTTAAATACAAAATTAATGACTCAGTGTAAACACGAGTCGTGTTTAAGTCACATACTTAGTTATTGGTATTTGATTTAAATACAAAATCAATGACTCATGTAAACAAAAGCCGAGCTTTCACGAATGAAGCGTTAATGAGCTGAGCCTAGCTTTTCCAGAGCTGAGTTTTTGCGAGCCGAACCTGAGCCTTAAAAAATCAGCGAACCTGAGCCGAGTTTGAGGCCAATTTTTTTTTCGAACTTGAGCCGAACCCACACCTGAACCAAATTTTACGAGGCCGAGCTGAGCTTCGACCAGCTCGGCTCGTCTCGTTTACATCCCTATACTATAGTATCAGGAAAAAAAAAAAAAAAACCTCTCTTTGTATGCGATAGTATCAGGCTATCAGCTGTTTGACTGTGTCTGTCTGCTCTTAAAAAAAAAAAAAAACCTCTCTTTGTATGCGATAGTATCAGGCTATCAGCTGTGTGACTGTGTCTGTCTGCTCTTGGAAAAAAAAAAAAAAAAAAAACGGGGGGAGAACGTATAAAATGAGAAAAGAAGGGAATGGCAAAATAGTGAGTTAAAGTGGATCAGTAGATGGGGGGAATATAAAGTCGGAGTTGGCGTGGGACCCATGGCTCCATTACTTCTTTCTTATACAGTGAGGGAATGCAACGAAAGTGGAACTACCAAATCGCATTAGAAACCCTAGGGCGTGCGGAAATCCCCTAGATTTGTGAGCTCTCTATACTTATGCAATTTCCCCTTTGAGCCTTCGGAGTTGCAGGTACAAAGTTATCTTTTCTAGTTTCTGGATAGAGTTTTCCCATTCCTTAGGTATTCTAATTTTATGTTTGAGTTAGATTTTTTGTTTCTTAGCTTAACCTTAGATTTGCATGTTTTGGCGATTGAGTTGTTTTTTTTGTCTGTATAAAAGAAATTTTGTTGCTGTTTCTTATATTACTAGATCGGTATTTTCCTGTCATCTAATGTCTTCCGCTCATATCTTCCTTTCTATGCCCTTATCTCATGTGTTTGTTATTTGAGCGGAAACAAAACGGAAACTTTGATTATGTTGCAGCTTTAATTTTTGGCAATATTTATCTAACTGGGATGGATGTAGAGCACAAGAGTTTTGTTTCGTTTATTTCATGTTTCTACTTATTTTTGAGGGTTTGTTCTTTGTGCAGTCTTGATGGGAAATGCAAAACAGTCTTTATTATTTCTTCTGCCCTTTGAAGAGTGATTATGTGTTGGTTTGGTCGTTATTTTACATATTTTTTTCTTGGTATTCCTGCAGTAAGAGTATCATACTCTGTTTTGGACTTCACATAATCTGCGATGGCTTCAAAAAGGATACAAAAGGAATTAAAGGATCTGCAG
>JAUPMG010103004.1:0-12234 GCA_031762675.1 Pachysandra terminalis | reverse complement strand
AAGTAGATGTGTGATTTGTAGTGATGATGCAAATGCTAAGTGATAACTCTAGGCATATTCTGATCCCTCTTACTGTATAATTTCAGTATGTCTGGGAAAAGAAGAGCCAGGACTTCACAGGCAGCATCCAGTACTGCCCCAGCAGAGGGAAAGCCTATTGCTAGGCAGGTGCTGAATATTATGGAGAATCTAGTGGGAGCAGCGAGATCCCCAGTGGATATTTTTGTAAAGAAACTTGAGCATTTTAAGAAGCTTGGACCACCGGTCTTCAAGGGTACGCTCACTCCTTTGGAAGCACAGGACTGGCTAGACTAGTTAGAGCACATCTTTGATGTATTGTCTTGTTCTAGTCAGGAAAGGACTAGGCTTGCCGTATCTATGTTCGAAGGTGATGCTCGACGCTGGTGGAAATCGGTTGTTAGTCCAGTAGGGGATGTGATGGACTAGGTCGACTTCAAGGCACTTTTTCTAGAAAAATACATTCTGAAGAACGCCTTGAAGGAAAAGAAAATAGAGTTTCTAAAACTAGAGCAAGGAAAAATGACGGTAGCCTAATATGAGACGTAATTCATACGGCTATCACAGTTTGCTCCACACGCGGTTGACTCTGAAGATCAGAAGATCTTCTTGTTCGAGCAAGGTTTGAGAGGAAGTATAAAAGGAAAGATGGCTGTGAGAGAGTACTCATCATACAATGACTTAGTAGACACAGCCAGGAGAGTTGAAAAGAATAATCTTGAATATCAAAAAGTGAGAGACCTGTAGAAGAAGGGTAAAGGACAGAAATTAAAAGCTGTTTCTGAGGTTAGTAGAGGTTGTGAAAAGAGGAAAAGAGAAGATAAAGTACAACAGCAGTCTACAGTATCTAAGGAGTACGCCAAGGATATTACTTTTTTTAATTGTAGGAAGAGAGGGCACTACAAGAGCGACTGTCGCGCGCCGCAGAGAAATATGCCCCGACAGGAGCCCCAACAACAATCTAGTGCTATACCGGCACAGATCCCTCGACCCCACTATCCACAGATGCAGACCAGGTCGCAGACTGTCTTGTACAGACCTCCTCTACCACCACAGCAGCAGAGACAGAGAGGTGCTGGTTCGGTTACATCGTCATATCTCTTATGCTAGCGTTCTTTACTTGCTGAGCAGTCGCGGTCAAACTTTCGTTGAACGCTTTTTCAGGACATAGGGATACGTGTGCTCCTCCACTTGATGGAGCTGGTGACGATGTCGGTTATGACGACGATCAGGACGATCAGGGATATTGTCTTATGTGAGATACACATAGACATAGGATGTAGTTCTTTTGTATGAGATGTATTAATCAGACTACATGTATATAGAGTCATGTTAGAGACATGATGTATCTTTGAGCCGTGTATCAGACTTGTATATTTTGGGACAAATGTATTTTGAAATGTATATACATTTGATGTTGTTTAGTCTTGTTTATGTATATAAGAACTGGACTTTGGTAATTAAGTCAGAATGACAAGTTTCGGCATCTCCTTATGTGATGCCGATTTGATGTAATATAAATCAGGTCTTGATCTTGTTTAATTCTGCACGATAATTTAGAGATCAAGAATTCTCTAAAACCAATAATAATGGAATTCCACCCTCACCAATCAAATATTATAGAAGTTGTAACTAATGAGGGTGAAGTGTCATTGCACCGCACTCCAGGTCGCGCATGTGCTGACACGTGTGCGTCTGGGAGATTGAGGCGTGACACCACCCCACTGCTAGTCCATAGGCCGAACTCCCAAATCTAAGATAGCTTCCTGTAATCTCCACTGATGCCTCATCAACTATGCAAGAACTCCACACGGTCTACGGCTCAAAGCGTCTGCTACCACATTAGCCTTCCCAGGATGGTAGTTGAGCGTAGAGATATAATCATTCACGAGCTCCATCCACCTCCTCTGGTGCATGTTAAGATACTTTTGGGTGAATATGTATTTCAAACTCTTATGGTCTGAAAATAGCTCGAACTCCTCTCCATACAAATAGTGCTTCCACAACTTCAAAGCAAAACCTACAGCAACCAACTCTATATCATGAATGGGATAGTTGCACTCATGGACCATAAGTTGTCGTGATGCGTACGCTATGACACGACCATCTTTCATGAGTACAACTCCCAAACCCTGCAGTGATGCGTCTATGTAAACCTCCATCTTCTGTCCCAGAACCAGTACAAAAAGAAAAGGTGCCGATGTCAATTTCTTCTTCAGCTCTTCAAAAGAAGACTCACACTTCTCATTCCAGGTGAATTTAACTTCCTGCCGATTCAAGCGAGTCAATGGTGCCGCAATCGAGGAGAACCCTTCGATGAATCATCTTTAATATCCCGCAAGAACAAGGAAACTCTTGATCTCGGTTGCATTCTTAGGTCGCTCCCACCGAAGAACTGCCTCAACTTTGGCCGGATCCATGGAGATGCCACTCCTGGATACTACATGCCCAAGAAACTTAACCTCGTCCTTCTAGAAGTCACACTTCTCCATCTTGGCATACAGCTGTTGATCAAACAACGTCTGAACGACAATCTGCAGATGCTCCTCATGCTCCTCTATAGATCTCGAATACACCAAGATATCATCCACGAAGATGACAACAAAACGATCAAGGAAAGACCTAAACACTCGGTGCATCAGGTCCATAAATGTCATTGGTGCATTCGTCAACCCGAAAGGCATGACAATGAACTCATAATGCCCGTATCAAGTACGAAAGGTCGTCTGCTATATATCCTTGTCCCGAATCCTCAGCTGGTGATACCCTGATCTTAAATCAATCTTTGAGAAGTACTGCGCTCCTCTCAACTTGTCGAACAGATCGTCAATCCTCGGCAACGGATACTTATTCTTCACGGTGACCTAGTTCAGTTGCCTGTAGTCAATGCAGAGTCATAGAGAACCATCCTTCTTCTTCAAGAACAACACTGGAGATCCCCATGGCTAATTACTAGGCCTGATAAAGCCAAGAGCATTCAACTCATCCAAATATACTTTCAACTCCCGCAACTCGGTCGAAGCCATCGGATAAGTGGCAAGTGAGATGGGTCTAGTACCAAGGATGAGTTTGATGCGGTAGACCCGGAATCTCCTGAAACACGTGCCCAAAGTCCCCCACAGTTCGAACATCTTCCAAGGACAGCTTCTATATTCCTTCCGTAGCAAGCAGAAAGTTGGACTGATAACGGTCCTTCCCTAATCCACGGAAAGTCAAACAATGACCCCCAGGAAGACGGAACAAAATAGACTTCTTTAAACAATTAATTCGGGAATGATAGGCTGAAAGACAGTCCAAACCGAGTATCACCTCAAACTCAGGCATGTCTAACACAACAAGATCTGCCTCCAGGTTAAGGTCGCCTACCCTAACTACACAAGCTCTACAAACTCGGTGAAGAGGTACGATTCCCTCAACTGGGTTAGCAATACTCAACGGATGCTCCAACACACTAGGATATAAAACCAAAAAGGCCATGCAACTACTGGAAATAAAGGAATGAGATGCACCAGTGTCAAACAATACACGAACTAGAGTGTGAAAAAGGTGAATGGTACCTTCCATCATAGCGTTCCTAGCACGATTGTCGCAAGGAATAGCAGTGTTCGTCAAGGCATGAACTCTGCCTTGCGGTGCAGGTCGAGGTTATGCAGTCTGACCATCTCTCCGAGGTGTTCTATAGTGTCGCTGGAGATGTCCTTCCTTGCCGCAGCAGTGGCAATTCCTCGTCTCTCTCTCTTCTGGAACAACTGATCCTGAGGCGGTAGAGGCTGTGATGGTGCGTCTCGCGCTGGTGCTGCAGTAGTCAATGTATCTCTGGTACGAGTCCTCTCTCGCTGATAATCCGATCACTGCCGTCTTTCCTTGCCTGATCTCGAGTGGTAGGGCTGGTATCTCCCACCGGCAGTATTGCTACTCTTATCTACCTTAGGCCAATCTCTTGGCGCGGCAGCTCTGTCCATGTCTCTCTCTACATGTCTGGCACACTCCAAAACTTAGCATAAGTCTTCAAGCGTTGTGGAATGACTCTGGATCAAATGGCTGGGCATAGGCCTTCTTCAAACTTGGCTACTTTGTCAGCCTTAGTAGCAATCATGTGCGGCGCATATCTAGACCGCATCACAAAATAGTCCTCATACTGGGCCACTGAAAGAGTGCCCTAATCAAGTCGAATAAATTTGGAAGCCATCTGCCTCCTGTAGCTCCTCGGCAAGTAGTTCTCCAGGAACTGCAAGCGGAACTGCTCCCACGTCATCTTAGTCGTCAGGTTCCTCTCGGTCATGCCCACCAATAGAGGGCTTCACCTTTCAGCAAGAAGGTGGCAAGGGAAACTCGTTGCTGCTTAGGACACTCCATCGTCCTAAAGATCAGCTCAATGTCAAGGAGCCAAGCCTCTGCAAGTGAGGTTCACCTCGCCCAGTATCGTTTAGTGGGGTTAACTTCTTAAGCTTCTCTAGCCAACCAACCGCCGCACTCTGAGCTCTCCTCTCATCTATAACTGCCTAGCGCTACATCTGGTCATGCTAGATGGTAGCCAAATCTCCAAGGATTTGAAAAACACTTGTTATCTGTGAGTTCATATCAGCCCCAACTCTAGTGGCTGGGCTCTCACCCACGCTAGCATTCCTTATCCTTCTTGCCATCTACACACCCAAGCAACCATTTAGGTCTAAGTAAGCTATACCTCCTAGTTAGCACACAACACTCATATAATCACAATAGCAAACAAGAATCAATTAGCACACAAGTCCTATAGTCTTTCTATGTTTCTCCACCTAAATTTGGTTTCTAGTCTCTAATAACCTTACTCTAGGCAAACCTTATGCTCTGATACCAATCTGTCATGCCCCAAATCCCGTGACACAATTCCCAATGAGGGATAGCACGGATCTCGAGGTGAGACCTTCATGATCCACAACTGGACCGTGGATTGCTACTAAACCACAAGCAAAAATAAAAGTAATAGATAAATTTATTAAACCATTTAATAAGAGTGCGGAAGTCCTACTAGATAAATCAAAGAAAAGAACATAAACCATATAAATCCATGATCCTTGGCTTCAGCTGAGCCAAGATCTCTACGAGTTAAAACATCATTCAACCACTAAGTTCAACAACCAACAACGATTACATTAAACAATAAAAAAAGTCAATCTCCCTCGGGAGTACATGGCAACAACAAAAAGGAAAGCATCCAAGCCAACAATCAGCAATAGTCCAGTTAACACGATCACTCCCCCCATCCAGCAATATGAAAAGTTGCGTGAGCCTATGATGCCCAGTAAGAA
Organism: Pachysandra terminalis; assembly: GCA_031762675.1. Classification (NCBI taxonomy): domain Eukaryota; kingdom Viridiplantae; phylum Streptophyta; class Magnoliopsida; order Buxales; family Buxaceae; genus Pachysandra; species Pachysandra terminalis. The sequence continues at coordinate 6,928 of JAUPMG010103004.1, read as the reverse complement.
ACATGAAACATTCACCCGTCCTCTTATTGAGATCAAATCACAAGGTTAGTACAACAATAACAATATAATAGCAATGAGTCTTCTAACATGATATGAGATGTTATGATTGATTCAATCACATGTCCTATAATGAATGCAATCAGAAACAACACACAAATAATGAGGTGGATGAACAGTGAATGTACTAAGACTACCACCTCCTGATAGGTGGACCTCACATGAAGCTTATCAGCAACAACAATAACCAATTTAGGACATGGTCCAAGGAACTGCTGGAAGTCTCCTCTTTGTTTCGGGCACTAACCCATGGCATGAAGGCTACCATATTGCTAATTTGTGAGTGTACCATACTCGAGGACTAGCGAACCTGTATAAGATGGTCTCTGGCATCCTATCCTAGTTTAAGTGGGCCCTTTAACCTCACGGCTATATAGTCAACCCAACCGAAGGCTTTGCAGTAGTTTCTCCATAGATTTCCACCTCCCGGTTCACTTATCATTTGATATCGGCCTTGTATCTAGTGCATTAACTAGGACACCAAATGAAGACTAACAAGAAAAACTATCCGAGCGCCCATACACGCGGATAATCTAATTGTAAACCATCATAAGTTTTCTATCAGTTATCACAACAAGTTCAAACAACTTAACTAATTAACCAACATTCTACAGTCAATCCGAATCAAACCTAAGGTGGGATGATGGTCACTATAACCTCAGAACACCAAGATTGACTCCCCGCAGATAGGCTTGATGTCTTCAGGTCAAATCTTTTTTCCGGAATTCAACAACAATCAATGGCCTAAGCCCCACATCATCCACCTAGGTCATCCACAAAATCTCATATCACCTTGCAACTCACGGGGTATTCGGTGGAATAATCGCGGGAGCAACCCTACCGAATAGCCAAAAATGAACTAAAATCAACTCTCTATCAGTGGAGTGCTCGGTGTACCGAGGTGCACCTTAAAATCTCAGGTGTTCAGTGGAGTTATTGGTGTACCAAAGCTCACCAAACACCCAAAACACGCTGAATCTTGGTCTCTGTCGGTGGAGTGGTCGGTGGACCAACTCTACCAAATTGCTACGAAATCTGAGTTATTTTTTCGAGTTTTTTGGGATTTTAAATTCAAACTCTTAGGTTCTGGATTAAGTTAAATCAACATGTATTCACATCCATAACACCGAAATCATATTCATACATTAAACACATCATTAAAACCTATTTTTATAAGGATTCAAGCATATATCATTCATAAACACAATCAACATGCAAACCAGAAAATCTTGAGATCTAAATCTCGATAAGAAAACTATACGTGTTTCAGCAACTGACCTAAATCTTATAAGGTCGGGAAAGGCTTCCTTTGATGATCCTTCTCTTCAAATCGTGGGCTGCAAACGAATGCAATGTTCACGAAACTTCAGATTCAAACAATGATTTCTTCTCTTCTCTCTTCTGAAACTCTCTCTATTCTCAGATCTGAATTCAAACAAGAATGAGAGTGAGAATTGTAACCTTCTCCCCTTTAAACCTCGTCTTTTCCAATAACCATTCCCCCTTCCATAACTGTGCACTCGCATCATCAGCATGCACGCTGATCGCCCGCCTAAACTCAACTGATTGAATTAAATATTTCAATCAGCCCCCAATCCTTCGTAATATCAAAGTAAACCCCAAAATTAAATTTTATATTACACAAATTCATAATGTAAATCAATCTTATTTACATACTAAATAAATCTAGAAAACAATACCATTAAATCATGTAAAATCAAATCATTAAATGCGGGCAACTTTTAGTAGATTTAGGTCCTTACAATTTATTACTAATTCTGATTTAGAATCCTAGTAATAGTTTAAATACTTTCTATCCTATTTAGTAGAGAGTAGTTTCTAATTCTTTATATTAAATCTCAACCATCAATTGGAGATTGAAGACTCCTACAAGATCTCAGCCATTAATTTATATTCTAGCATTCTAGCTTTATTACTATTGTAGTTTGTAAAGAATTCTTACTAATTACTTACTTTGACTTAGTCTCCTATTAGTTAATTACAATTTACTCCTTTGTTTTGAATCCTTTCTAATTAGGGAGTGTATCTAATTCTTTATATTATATCTCAGCCATTAGTATTATATTAAAAGCTACTGCAAGATCCTAGCCACTGATTTTATATTTAGAGATCCCTAGAAGATCCAAGCCACATGTCATAACTTAAGAGGTTATGATTGAGTGTACTGTACCCAGTTTCCTATTGCGCTACCCACCAATCACAATCGGTCAAAAGTCAAACATAGTAGCTAATTACGAAACTTTTAAATTAACACCTAATCTTTTGTTATTTACACATTAACCCTATTATTTTTGTTTGGGTTATTACAATGGGTGCATGAATAGCTTCTGAAGGGTGTTATCACTGGAAATCCTACTGATACACATGAGAATAGCTTTTCTGGTCAACCGGGCAGCGACAGATAGAGTTATTAACATATTAGCTTATCCGATCAACCGGCAGTGACGGATGGAGATAATGATGTTGTTTTGATTTAGTTTGAACACCGTTAGAAAAATTATGATGAATACCAGTAGATTTTCCGCGTGTATGGGCTCGTGGATAGTTTTTGATTAATTAATGCATTCATACTAGGCCTACGTGAATTGTTAAGTGAGCCCAGGAGGTGCAAATACGGATTATCCTTGCGAGGTTTTCTGGTGAGGTTGACTATACTTGTGGGTTGAAAGGTCTAACTTAAATAAGGGTATTATTAGTGTACTCCAATATGGTTAGCTAAACCTCAAATAATTCCACTCAAGAATTAGCAAGTGGTGACCTTCGTACCATACTATGGGTTAGCTACCCCAAACAAAGAAGAGGGACATTCGGATGTTCCTGGTAACCTATGTCCTGAATTGGTTCTTAATTTGAAGCTACAATTGAGGGGCACTTAACATAATACATTAACCTAGTTCATAACATTGCACTTTCACATGTATTCTTTTGCTTGAGCATATCATTGAGCATATCTCATTAATTAATCTTATATGTCATGATTACTCGTTACTTTAGTTTTTGATTCTGTATTTTCTTTGGTACTATGATATTACATGAGGATGGATGACAAATATAATCTTACTGAGCATTCCAAGCTCACGTGACATTTCATGTTGCAAGTCGAGATAGATGAGGATGGACTTGGACTGGAGGCTGAATTTCTTTTAATTTCTGTTTGAATGATACATTGGCTAAATTGGATAATTTTAATATAATAGGATTTAGTCTTTTATTAGTTCTCTATTTGATTTAATCTTATGACACTTCTGAAGTCAGTAGTATATAGGTTTTATTTAGCTTCCGCACTCTGAGTTTTAATTAAAGTGATGATATTACTTTTATTATTTGAGTAGGCTCAAGAGGCTTCGACCTGATCTGTCTTATCAGTTAGCCGTGCTTGACCTGTGGTCCATGGAAGGGAAGCTCGGATTTGAGAATATCCCGGTTGTTTGTCAATTTGGGAACGTCTTTCAAGACATCCCAGGTTTGCCTACTACAGAATGGCGCCTACCTAGTTGACAGAACTCAAGTTACAGTTGGACGAGTTGCTACGATTGGGATTCATACGTCTTAGTCCGTCGCCTTGGGGAGCCCCAGTTCTTTTTTGTTAAGAAGAAAGACGGGACTTTGAGACTACGCGTGGATTATCGTCGGTTGAACCAAGTTACTATCAAGAACAAGAATCCGTTGCCGACGATTGAAGAACTGTTCAATCAGCTCAAGGGAGCTAGATACTTCTCTAAGATCGACTTGAGGACAGGCTACCATCAGCTTCAGATCAAGGAGAGCGACATTCTGAAATCTGCTTTTAGAACTCGTTATGGACACTTTGAGTTTGTTGTCATGCCGTTCGGTTTGATGAACACCCCGGCCGCGGTCATGGATTTGATGCATCGAGTCTTCCGTCCTTACCTTGACCAGTTCGTTGTAGTTTTTGTTGATGACATTCTCATAATTCGAAGACTTGGGAAGAACATGAGGATCATCTCCGGATCACTTTACAGACTCTGGAAGACAACCAGTTGTACGCAAAGTTCAGCAAGTGTGACTTTTGGCAAGATGAAGTGAAGTTCTTGAGACACGTTGTTTCCAAGGAAGGCATATCTGTGGACCCTGATAAAGTGGAAGCAGTGATGGATTGGGAGCGACCAAGGAACGTGACTGAGGTTCGTAGCTTCTTGGGACTTGCAGGCTATTATCGTCGCTTCATTGAAGACTTCTCTCGTATTGCAGTACCTTTCACCCTCCTTACCAGGAAGGACGTCAGATACCAGTGGACAGAGGAATGCAAAGAGACTTTTCTAGAACTAAAGAAGAGGCTGACTACCACCCAAGTTTTGACACTTCCGCAGAGTGGAGTTTCATTTGAGATCTACGCCGACGCCTCACTTTTGGGATTGGGATGTGTGCTTATGCAAGATCGGAAACTGGTGGCATATGCTTCCCGACAGTTGAAGATTCACGAGAAGAACTACCTGACCCATGACCTAGAGCTTGCTGTTGTTGTCTTCGTGCTCAAAATTTAGAGGCACCACTTGTGCGGCGAGATGTTTGAAGTCTTTTCAGACCACAAAAGCTTGAAGTACCTTTTCTCGCAGAAAGAGCTGAACTTCAGGCAACGCCGATGGATGGAGTTGGTGAACTACTATGACTTCACTCTACAGTATCATCCAGGGAAGGCGAACGTAGTGGCTGACGCTCTCAGCAGGAAACCGAGGAGTACTTGCACACCTTCTAGTCCAAGAATGGAGTCTCCTTGAAGCACTGTCAGATGTGGGAGTCAAAGCAGATATTCGCTAAGGCAAAGCCAGACTATTCACCCTTGTCGTCCAACCGAGTTTGAAATATAGGATTGTGATAGCATAGAAGAATGATGAGTGGTTGTAAGGTTTGGCCCGAGACGAACACAAGCCGGATTGGTCTATATAAGAGGATGTCATGTCAAAATGTAAGGCAGATTGTGCGTGCCAGACAGCGATGATTTGAAGAACGAGATCTTGAGAGAGGCTCACAGATCGCACTACTCGATACACCCGAGCAACACCAAGATGTACAAGGACTTGAAGAGATACTACTGGTGGAAGAAGATGAAAGCGGACATCGCTAGATTCATGGCTTGCTGTGTCGTGTGTCAGCAAGTAAAAGCGGAACACTAGAAGCCAAGAGGTACACTCCAGACTTTGCCGATTGGAGAGTGGAAATGGGAACACATTTCCATGGATTTTGTCGTGGGATTGTCGTGGACATAGTTAGGTCAAGACATGCTTTGGATCATCATCGATCGCCACACCAAATCTGCACACTTCATTCCAAGCCGTACCACTGCTACTACAGAAGACTTGGCCAAGTTGTACATTAGGGAGATCGTGAGACTTCATGGGGTTCCTATCACTATTGTGTAGAACAGAGATTCTCACTTCTTATCTCGATTTTAGAAGAGTCTACAAAAGGCACTAGACACCACACTGAACTACAGCACAACGTACCATCCTCAGACGGAAGGGAAAATGGAGAGTGTAAACCAGATTCTTGAACACATGCTAAGGGTGTGTGTCTTAGACTTTGGAGGATCCTGGAGCGAGCACTTGTCGTTAGTTGAGTTCTCCTACAATAACAGCTACCAAGCTAGCATCGGCATGGCGCCCTTCGAAGCTTTGTAGGGACGACCATGCATATCGCCCTTGTGTTGGAACGAGGAAGGAGAATCTGTGGATATGGGACCAGACATCATCCTGGAGATGATAGAAAAGATCAAGGTCATCAGAGATATGCTTCTCACAGCACAAAGCCAGTACAAGAGCTACACCGACACCAGGAGACGCAAGCTAGAGTTTGCGTGGGAGATTGGGTATTCCTTAAGGTTTCGCCAATGAGAAGAGTATTCCAATTCGGGAAGAAAGGTAAGTTGGCGTCGAGATTCGTGGGACCGTTTTAGATTGTCAAGAGAGTGGGGGAAGTCGCCTACAGACTACTCCTACCGCCAGACTTGTCACAAATTCACAATGTCTTCCACGTGTCTATGCTACGGAAGTATCATCCCGACCCTGCGAGCATCATTGATTGGCAGACCATATCCACTCGTTAGGACATTCTTATGAAGCGGTCCCGGTCAAGATCCCGAATCGCAAGGATAGAGTTTTACGCACCAAGGTGACCCCGATGTTGAAGATTCAGTGGAGCCACCACGACGAGTCAAATGCCACGTGAGAGCTTGAGGAGAACATCCGTCGGGAGTATCCTTACCTCTTCGAGGACCAGGTATGTTGATTTCGAGGCTAAAATCCTTTTTAGGGGGTAGGTTGTAACGTCCCTCAGATTTGCTATTTCTTCTATTTTGGGCATTTTGGCAATTTTGTGGCCAGATCTTGAGGACACTTGTTGTGTTCCTTGCCCTACACCCTAACCCCCTCTCTTTAAAGAGCTTGGATGGTTGAGATTAACTCTCCCATCCAAGGGTTAGTGGAGGGCTAGATTGATTCTCATAAGAGAATAGGGTTTACGCTTAAACCCTAGATTCATTTGTGTTGTGTTTGGTTGAGGAAGCTTGTTGGAGAGCTCCAAGGAGGACGAAGGGAAGAAGAAGAGGATTAGCAAGGAACCCAAGGCTTCAACCCAGATTTTCGTGCAAGAGGATTGCTTGTGCAAGGTAAGTGCATTGTGTGCATTTATGGTGTATTATCTTGGGATTTATGTGTTTTCCTTGAATGTGTTGAACCATTGAAGGTTTAGGTAACGACCCGGACCAGATTTTTCCAATTTCATGGATTTTCCAGTCCAAGCGTCACCTTCACCTAGTATTTCTACGAGAGTGGCAACACAATTAAATCATAAGCAGAAGTCCTGAGCAGTTCTAGTAAGATATAAGTAACTA
>JAUPMG010102983.1:0-12235 GCA_031762675.1 Pachysandra terminalis | reverse complement strand
AATTATATAATTATAAATAAAATAAATAATTATTTAGGGAGGTCTATTCTATTAAGGGTGTCGGGTTATTACATTGGTGGCCTTTTGGCATACCGAGGGGTGTGCCGAAGGGTTCCAAAGGGTTTTCTGGGATTTTGGGTTCTTGCCAGATGATCAGGCTTGGCGTGCTTTCCGCGTGCTGTGTTGGGGTCTCGGTGTACTTTTCAGGGGCCTAAATTTACATTCTGTGTCGCTCGGTGCACCTTCGGCGTACCTTCGGCGCATCTTCAGAACACTGAATAGGGTCTCGGTGAACAAACCAGGGACTTGACAATTTTGATATCTCGTCGATAATTTGACCATAACTTTGTGTATACTTATCAGAAGCACATCAAACTTTTTTTGTTATGTTCCTAACGAAAATGGGCATCTTAGAAAATATAAAATAAATTATATAAAATACATAAACACCTAGTTCACCTCAAAAATAGAGTTTAATCCGGTTACTTACCTTGGGTTTTCTTGCTGAATCTTCTTCTTCCTCTTCTTAGTTCAAGTTCTGAACTTTTCCTCTTCCTTGGCTCCTAACTCCCGCAATCTTCTTCTTTTTCTTATTCTTCTTCTTCTTCTTCTTCTGTGTGTCTCTCTCTCTCTCTCTTAGAATAACGATCCACACGTCCACCCTCTTGATTTATATGGATGCTTTCTTCTTCTTCTTCTTCTTCTTCTTCTTCTTCTCTCTCTCTTAGAATAATGATCCACACGTCCACCCTCTTGATTTATACGGAAGCTTTAGAGTGTTCTACATATTTTAGGAGATGTTCTTAATTTAGAATTATGTTTTAGTTTACAGCCCTTAGATTAGATTAGTTTAGTGCTAACCTTTAGATTAAATTGTCCTAGTTCTAGATGAACTAATCCTTGATTTTATCATATCTTAATCCTATTTAGGTTTTAACTCTTTTCCCTTTTAATTCTAAGCTTCTAGATGAATTGTTCCTATGAAATCCTAATCGTTAGATTAGTTTAGTTCAATTATATCCTTTAGATTTAGATTCCTAGTTGTAGTTGAACTAGTCTTTATCTATTAAAATGGAATCCTAATTAAGTTATAACTATTATTAATCCAGATAAAATCTAAGCCATTAATTTAGATTAAAAGTTCCTAAAAGATCCTAGCTACACATTATAACTTGAAGAGTTATGATTGTGTGTGAAGCACTTTAGTTACCTATAGTGCAGCCCACCAATCAAAAACAGTCAAAGTCAAATCTGTAACTAACTTACTAAAATTTTAAATTAACCCCTATATTTTATAATTAATTTCACACTAACTCCTATACTTATATTAATTATAATTTAGTCCTGTATTTTGGTTGGGTTATTACATTGTGCTTGGTGGATTGTACTGTAGGAAACTAAGTGCAACACACACAATTACTCTCATAAGTTATAATGAAGGGCTAGGATCTTGTAGCAACTTTTAAACTAATTTAATGGCAGAGATTCAATAGAAGTTAATACTAGTTCTAATTTAGTTAGGATTCAATAATTGAAAGAGGACTATGATTAGTCCAACTACAACTAGGACACTTAAACCAATGGTTGAGATTAGGTAGGAACTTAATTAATCTACTCAATAGCTAGAGAATTAAGACTAATCCAAAATAGATGAGGACTCCTAGATTAATACAAACTGAATCCAGAAAACTATATAATAACAAGGGCTAGACGTATGGACCACTATTCAAAAGAGAAGAGAGAGAGAAGAAGAATTGCTGCAGCTTTACAACTTGGAGAAGAAGGATTTACAGAAGTGAAGAAGTGAAGGAGAAGAAGAAGAAGAAGGTGTACTATTCAGCACCGCTAAGAATTCGAGGTAACTATTCGAGTAAAACCTTATTTTCGATATGAACTAGGTACATATTATTTAAGTATTACGTAACATACCTAATACAATTCTCTTTCTTTTACTCCTTTATTAAAACCTGATAAAAAGTATTATTTTCTGGATTGGAATACCATACAAGGATCAATGTAAGTTAGATGAGTTGTTTACGATCTGAACTATGGGTTAATTTCATGGTGAGTGTTTTGATAAATTAATTGTTAAAAGGGACTTAATTATACATTTTTATGAATTTCTTGGCTTGTCCCAAGAGTCGGCAGGCTAATCGGTATACCGATTAGTGTGTCGATGTAAGAACCTAAAACCACTAAGAGAATATCCTAATTTAATCGTAAGATTTTATAAAAAAAATTATTAAGCATTTTTCCTGAAATTAATCATATGGTTTTTAAAGCTAATTTGGGTTTGGGGAGTTGTTAAAACTAATTGTCTTCAGTAGGGGCTTTATTGCCATTTAATGGGTTATTGGGGTATATTAGGTTATTACCAAAATCTGGGATTTCAAATTTTTGCATGGGATTGTGTATGTTGTGGGAGCCAGAATTGGTAATTTGAGGAGCTTAAGGGGGATGTTTCCTTTCCCTCTCTTACCCATTTCCTTTATCTTCTGACTTCCTTTGGGATTGTTAGGGAGAATAGAGAAGACGAGAAGAGAATTTAGATCTCAGAACTCAACCCTAGATGTTTTCTCCCTTGCAGCTAAAAGAAGAGAAGGAAGAAGGAAGAGAAGAAGTAGAGGAGAAATTGTAGACCTAAAAGAGAGAATCAGGTAAGTTAAATCTTATGGTATAATCTTCCTATGGTTTCATTTTTGTTCAAAGATCTACTGATTTCATGATTTATAACATGTGACTTGATTGTTGGTAAAAATAGTGTTTAACATGTTTTGAATCATGATATATTGCTGTTAGAATGATTGTGAGATCTTTGAGTTTGAGTGGGTTTGATTTGAGACAAAAGATATGGGTTTCCGTAACCCAGAAATAACCCAGATCGCGATCCATCGGCAGGCACCGGTAGACCGGTGAGCCTACTGACAGGGAGTTTTTCCAGGTGTATTTGGACCATTGACAGGCACCAGTACACCGATGGCCTTGCCGACAGCCTGTAATTTTCTCAGGGTTTGACCCACCGGTAGGCGCCGGTACACTGGTGAGCCTACCGACAGGGACCTTGATTGCACTGAGATAACCCCACCGGTAGGCACCGGTACACCGTTGAGTCTGCCGATGGGGCAATCTTAAGGGCACAGTAAGTTGGATTTCGGTGAGTGATGTGGGGGCTTATGCCAATTGTTTTGGAATATGGATTTCGGAGCCAAGATTGATCAGAAGGATTGAGCCTACCTGAGGGGAATCATTTGATACTCTATGATACATTGTGATCATCACTTCACCTTAGACTTGACCATATTTGGTATTGTGACCCACTTGAGTTAGTAATTGTGCGTAGATTAATTATATTTTTGTGAGAACATCATAGGAAGCTTATGATGGTTTCGAATTGGAATATCTGCATGTATGGGCGCGTGGATAGTTTCCATTGGTGGTCATCATTTGGGGTTTTAGTTAATAATGCATGCATGCTAAGCTGATATAGACTATTAAGTAAGCTCGGGAGGTGGGAAATTACGGGTTATTTTGTGAGGTTATCTGGATTGGATGACTACATACCCGTGGCTTGAAATGCCCCACTTAAAATAGGGTAGGATACTTGCGAGTTCTTATACAGGTTGGCTATACCTTGAGTATCGTACGCTCACAAAATTAGTATATGGTGGCCTTCGTACCATGGGTTAGCGCCTGGAACGAAGAGGGGGCCATCCGATAGTCCCTGGTGACCCTTGTCCCAAAGTTGGTTTGATTGGAAGTTTCTCATTGAGGGGCACTTAACATGACATGTTTGCTTAGTTCATTACTTGCATCTCATTTTCATTGTATTCTTATGTTTGAGCATTCATCTAGAGCATCAGATTGTTATCATTTCATGCCATTACATCTTATACTTAAATCAGTCATTTACTTTCATTTTATCTCATATTTATGTTGTTGACCCTTGATTGACATACTTGATACCATATGGGGATGGATGAGTGTATGATTTCTTACTGGAAATTCTAAGCTCATGCGGGCTTGGTGGATTTTTGCGCTTGTACTTCATATTTTCTAGTCTTGCCTTGTATTTCTATTGGTTGTATTAGACTTGGTTTTTTTTTTTTGTTGGTGTTTTTGGATTTGTGGGATATTGTGGGTCATGGCTCAACTGAAGCCATTGATCGTTGGATTTTTATTTCTATCATGTTGTTTACTTTTGTAATAGCTTATGCAACTCTGTTAATAAAGGTACTTGGTTACTTTTATTCTTGCGGTTTGATAGCGATCCGTGTTCCATGCGTGGAACCTGAAGGTCTCACTTCGAGATCCGGCCACAGGTTTTCGGGCTTGATAGATTGGTTTCAGAGCATAAGGTTTTGCTCAGAGTAAGAACATTAAAGGACTAGTGAATCTAAGTGTCACAAAGAAACCTGAAGTAGGATGGAGGAACATAGAAATGTAAAAGTAGGATTGTGTGCTGTTTGATAACTTGTGTATTTTCCATTCTAGTATGTTAGATTGTTACATGATTGATAAGAGTGAGGTGGCGGTTTAGTGAACGTAATGCTTCTTTGGGTGTGTAGATGGTGGAAGGAGAAGAGTTACCACTGAAGAGGGTTTAGCCACTAGAGTTGTAGCTGATGCTGACCCACAGCTAGCGGGTATCTACCAGATCTTGGGAGACATGGCCTCTTTGCAGTGGGACCAGATGCAGTGCTAGGCTGTAGCTGACCAGAGGAGAGATCAGGGGTCTTCGATCGGGTGACTAGAGAGATTCAAGAAATTGACTCCACTGACATTTGAGGGACTGGGCGAGCCACACCTGGCTCAAGACTGGCTGTTGGATGTAAAGAGAGTCTTTCGGACGATGGCGTGTCCTGACAACCAGCGAGTGTCCTTGGCCACCTTTATGCTCAAGGGTGAGGAACTCCAGTGGTAGAAACCTGGAGTTGGTGACGTCTTATGAGCAGTTATGTACACAGTTCTTGGAGACCTACCTTCCTAGCAGCTACAGGAGGTAGTTGTTAGAGCAGGGCTCTCATTCGGTGGCACAGTATGAGGCCAGGTTTGCTATGATGTCGAGGTACGCACCTCACATGATCACGGAGGAAGTGGACAAAGCTGCTAAATTTGAGGAGGGCCTTTGTCCAGCTATTCGATTCAAGGTAGTTCTATAGCGTCTGAGATCTTACACGGAGGTGTTGGAGTGCGCGAGACATGTCGAGTGGGACATGGACAGAGCTTCCATACAGAGGGATCAACCCAAACATTACAAGAGCCGGTACCAACCCTACCAGTAGAGGCAGAACACAGATCGGCGTTAGTAGAATGACACTAGGTCAGCGAGGACTCCACCTGTTGATGTAGTAGTTCCTATAGCACGGGATGCACCGCGCCAGCCACTACCACCTTAAGACTAACAGTTCCGTCGGCGTGATGTTAGGGTGTGCGACAACTGTGGAAAAGAGGGTCATCTCCAGCACAGTTGCAAGATTCTGAGGAGGGGCTCCACCTAGGCTAGTGCACTAGGGCATGGCCAATGCCATGATGGACACTTCAGTTTCCCGTAATGATAGAGTGATGAATGCCGTGGTGGAAGGTACTATTCACTTATTTCACACTCCAGTTTGTGTATTGTTTGATTTCGGTGCATCGCATTCCTTCATATCTAGTAGTTGCATGATATTCCTGGGTTTACACCTGAGTAGTTTGGAGAGCCCTTTCTATATAGTTAACCCAGTTGGAGGGATCGCTACTTTACACCGAGTATGCCATGCTTGCATGGTGAGAGTAGGTAACCTTAATCTGGAGGTAGACCTAGTCATGTTGGATATGGTGGACTTCGAGGTAATTCTCGGTATGGACTAGCTCTCTGTCTACCATGCTAGGGTGAATTTGCTTTAAGAAGTCAAGAGTGTTCGATCTTCCGGGGGTTCTTCGTCTTACATTCCTTGGGACAGAGAAGGACAACTATCCGTCGGATTTCCTGTTTGCGGCAGATGGGGGACAAAATTTATCCTTGGAGGATATTCCCACTGTTCGAAATTTCTGAGGGGTATTTCAAGAGATTCCTGGGTTACCACCTCAAAGGGAGGTAGACTTCAGCATAGATCTTGTACCTGGAACTACTCCAATTTCACTAGCGACTTATCGGATGGCTCTGACTAAGTTACGCGGGTTGAAGGGGAAGTTGGACGGACTAAGTGCAATTCGTTTTATCATATGAAGTACGTCTCCGTGGGGCACGCTAGTTATATTTGTCAAGAAGAAGGATGGTTCGCTTCGCCTTTGCATTGACTTCAGATAGCTGAACCAGGTGAAGGTAAATAGCAAGTATCCATTGCCGAGGATCGACGACTTATTCGACCAGTTGTGGGGAGCTCAGTTCTTCTCGAAGATTGACTTGAGGTTAGGGTACCATCAGTTTCGGATCTGTGATAAAGACATTCAGAAGACGACTTTTTGTACTCGCTATGGGCATTACGAGTTCATGGTTTTGCCATTTGGGTCGACGAACGTGCAAGCAGCTTTCATGGACCTTATGCATAGAGTGTTCAAGCATTTTCTAGATCAGTTTGTTGTCATCTCCGTGCATGACATTCTGATTTATTCGAGGTCTGAGTAGGAGCATGAGGAGCACCTCAGGATCGTATTGCAAACATTGTATAACAACCAACTGTATGCCAAGTTGGAGAAATGTGATTTCCGGAGGGACGAGGTCAAATTCCTTTGCCATGTAGTATCCAGGAGTGGTATTTCAATTGATTCGGCTAAGGTGGAGGCAATTATTGGTTGGGGGGGACCAAAGAACGCATCAGAGATCAGGAGTTTCCTTTGTCTTGTGGGCTACTATAGGAGGTTCATTGAGGGATTCTCCACTATTGTAGCACCGTTGACTTGCTTGACAAGGAAAGAGGTTAAGTTTAGCTGGGATGAGCAATGTGAATCGTCCTTCGAGGAACTCAAGAAGAGGTTGATCTTAGCACCAGTAGCCCGAATCTCTAGGTGGGAGGTATTGATCTCAAGGAATAACCTTCAGGTTCCATTATTGAAATCCAGATTGCCATACCAATTCTAATAAGAAAATAAAAGTAATGCTTACCTTTATTAAATTAGAATATGCGGAAACTAAATAAAACATAAATAATCCAAATAACATAAAATATTCTATGACTTCAGCTGAGTCATGACCATAAAAGAAAGTAAACTAACTAATCTATTACAATTCAAAATTCTCAAATCCCTAATCTAGATAATTTAAAAACAGTAAATATGCAGCAGCAAGCAAGTCCAATGCAAAGCAAGTCTTAGTCCATAACAAAGTAATCCGTGTCCATAATCCTTATCATCCTGCAACATGAGAAGTTGCGTGAGCTTTGAATGCCTAGTAAGTTAATTAAACAATGTCATCCATCCATTTATGATATCAGTAGATTAAATATCAGGTCATGAGTACAGACATGCAATATAACAATCCGACATAACAATTTAATGATGATATAAGATGCAATGAATAAGAATGCAAATGCTCTAGATGAATGCTCAAACAATGAATGCAAGATGATGTGCAAGTGAATGAATTAGACAAATATAGCTTGTTAAGAGCCCCATAGCTTCACAAACCAATATATATAACCAGAATTTTGGGCATAGGCCACTGGGAACTGTCGGAAGTCCACTATTCGTTTCGGGCGCTAACCCATGGTAGAAGGTCACCATTGTGCTAATTTAGAGTAGATGCTACTCTCGGAGATTCCAACCCAATGCTATCTTAAGAGTGTGTGATACTCAAGGTATTCCAATTTGCATAGGTGCTCTTAAGCAACCTACCCTATTTTAAGTGGGGATTTCAACCCACAAGGAATGTAGTTAACCTATAGAAATCCTAAATAGGAAACCCTTATTTCCCACCTCTAAGGCATTCTAAACAATCTACATCAACCTAATATGCATGCAACAATTTATAAACAATTACCAAATCAAGTTCAATTTAATTTACTAACAAGTCCAATGTGATTGCTGGGTACCAACTACTATGGAACTCCAAGATATGTTCTAGGGTCAAATTTGTGTCCTAAGAGTCAATTGCAAGGTTAATGGTACAAGCCCACATCAAATCCTAATCAAAAATTCAATTTACAACTCACTGTGTAAAGGCCCTATCGGTGGGTGCCGAAGGCCCCATTGTGCTTATATTTTGGTCCCTGTAAGTACCTTGCCGGTGTATCAGTAGGTGCCGACGGTCCAACCGTCTGTATTTTTTTGCGTGGGGTACTTTGGTCTCATGTCCCAACTAGAAATCCCCAATTTCTCAGCCTTTCTGATGGATTCGTGACATTCACCCCGTATTTTTACGAGTGTGGATAATAGTAATCAAAACATAAGATGAAGTTTCTAAAAATTCTTGTAAGATATAAGTAACTAAATACAGCCTAGACAAAAATCAATGGATACTAAGTGGACAAAGTCTAAATTTGGACTAAACCAAATATTCTACCAGAGTACGCTACCTATTCCGGTCTCACTCTTTGCATCTATGCTCCTGAACTTGAAATATAAACAACATCCATAAGGTGGAAGCTCGAATGAGTAAACCTACGATGAAGTGTATTCACTCATGTTCCAACATTATGAGAAATCTGCGATAGTGAGCAATGTGTAATAAGAATATATGTGCAAGTGGTGAACAATGTGAGCATATAATTATAAATAAACACACTACAAGTTCTCTCCCATCCACACAGAGTATTACTCAGTGGTTAATAATCTTACAACTACATGCATAGATTTTTATATGAGAATTAAGCCAAGTGTTTCATACAAGAGGCTCTCACACTAATATCAACACAGAATATGCAATGCAAGTGAAATGCAAACGCTGTATGGAAGGTGAAATATTGTATGTTCCCACGCGATCCCAATCTCTATCTGGGGTATTCCAGTAACCTGAATGCACCCCAGGATGTTCCAGCAACCTGAAATTATCCCCTCGTATACCCGGACAAGGAATAGGATGATTCTATGTGTACAACATAGTTTTAAGGGCTTTCAACATAGAAGACACAATTCCCCCACTTATTTTTGATCACGGGCCCTCGGCAAAGACTTGCAGACCTACTGTATCCCTCAGGAAATCATACATATTCACAGCCCAACAGAAATATAACATGGTCTCATTGACTCCCAAGCTTACACCAACGTGCGGATCCTTGGGATAGTCCACCATCCTCCAAGCTTACGCCAACGTGTGGATCCTTGGGCAATCATCAGCCCCTAAGATTGATGAGGTTCCATATGTGGGTTTGCTTTCAGCTTTGGTCTAATCATAGGCTCATCTCATAGGACTTAAATGGCTATAAAGTCAAAATCCCAAGTGTTAGTCAACACCCATAGTATCATGGGGGGTATTAGACCAAGCTATCACAGCCGGAAAGTCCATATGCAACATCCAAGTTCAAATCCTTTATTTAATGTAACAAATAAGTTTTCATAAGCATATATTCAAACATTCGATCATATGGGCACAGTCCTATAACCAAACTTACTAAGAAATATAATGTATACAAACTACTAATCTAGTCCCATAATCTATCTCCACTAAACAATAATAGCATACAAACTACTGATCTTACTATATACCTATATACATATATAAGTAGATACAGTTATGAGCAAAATAGGTAAATATTATCCTAAAATTGAAAGAAGTCAAGCAACTTGGGCACACCGGCACCAAACTCATCATCAATATCTATTAAGGTTATCTCCATGATCTAACCATCATAATTCATAAACATGAGGCATCCATATGCCTAAATCATACTGTAGACACCCCAATGTGCACGAGAGTGACTTTCTCTTGATTTTTGCAACTCCTTGAAGGCTAGGCTTGAGAATCGGCAACTCCTGAATCACCTCTAGTTTCCTTATCTTTGTGTGTAAAATTTTTCAAAAACTATGAAAAATCATCAAAATGACATTTTTACCCCCAACTCTCTGCTTGATCAAAACTGATAATTTTTTACAGTCAATTTTTTTTTTTAACTTCAGATTCGATTTCTACACGTCACAAGCTTCGAAATGACCGTAAAATTGTTAAAATCCGAGTTCGGAGGGTCGATGGGCATTTTGGTAATTTTGAGTTTTTGCCACATGGCAATGTTGGTGAGGTGACGTGGTAAAGAATCTCGCCACGTGTGCACAAAATTTCTCTCTTCCCTTTACTTTCTTCTCTTTCTTTCATTTCTCCTTTCCTTCTTTTCTCTCTTCCATTCCTTTCTCTTTTCTTTCCTTTCTCCTTCCCTTCCTTTCTCTCCTCCCTTTCCTTTCTTTCTCTTTCCCTCCTTTTCCATTTAAGAAGGCAGAACCACGAAGCAAAGAGGAACCAAAAACCAGGACAGAGAGACCTCCAACCGAATTATCTTCTAGTAGCAGCACTCATTTCTCCTGCAATGTCTTCCGGCATCCAATCTGACACCCCTGCTCTGCTACAACCGACCTTCACCCAGAGGCCGTTCACGAACTGGCTCGTCTTCCGAGCACTCCCTCTCCCAACTTCTCATCACAAGCAACCATCGACCCCGTCAAACCCGACTCCGACCATCTTCTCCGACTGCACGTTCTAACCAAAAGCAATCCCATACGTGAACCCCTGTTTTCTCTCTCTCTCTCTCTCTCTCTCTCTCTCTCTTCTCCGTAAAAAACCATCTTCTTCCCTCTTTCTCTCTCTTTCGGCAACGGCGGAATACGCGGCAGCTCTGCAATTTCTAGCCATATCCGGCGAATCTTCAACCCATTGGTAATCTTCCTCCTTTTCTTCATTTCCGTTTCTTTTTTCTTCTCTTCACTAGTTTTGGAAACTTCTCCATCCGAATCCTCCATTAACACCGAATACTTCAAACCAGCTCCATTTCTAAAACTCCATTAACCCCCAGCCCTTCTAACCTCTATTAACTCACTTAAAATCCCATTAGAACCCCATTCCTTCACCTCTTCAAACCGTCTCCCCCTTTTCCCTTTAAACGGTTCCTCGTCTTATTTCTCTGTAACAAAAAAAAAAAACCAGAAAATCTTAATTACAAACCCCCACCAAAATAATAGGAAATTACCAAAAAGCCCCCCTTAACCCAAACTTACTCCAATCAAAACCCAAACTGACCCGAACCACTGAACCTGAACCAAACTTGAACCTGAACCAAAACCAAACCAAACCCAAAAGATTGAGCCAACCAAACCAAACCAGAAAAATTTGAACAGACCCTAAGGACCCGTTTGTCAAAAACAGAAAAAAGTGATTAGTTTATTTTCATCCAAATCTGAAGCCGAGCACAATAGCCGCCTTTCAAGCCGAGTTTGCCGAGGAGCTCAAAGAAGAGGAACACACATCTAAGGTAAGGAGCATGGCAACGGGAATATTTCCTTCTATATTTTTTTTATATCATATAATTATTAGAGTTAAAATCATGTAATGAATAAAATTTCTTTTTGCGAATTTAATTGCTTTTTTTTATGTTATTTTGAGGTTCTAATTCATTAGATGTATTTTATTTTATGTTTAGGTTGTTAAAATGAAGAAGTTTCTTTTTATCATTTTAGGATTAATTTCATCATTTTAAACAATTTTTAGGATTTTCCAAGAATTTAGTTAATTTAGTTTATTTTGTAAATTTTCTTTAATTGGCCAAATAATATTGAACTGGGTAACCGGTTGAACCGGGAGTAGATGGGTGCCTAACACCTTCTCATCACTCATATAAACCCTCTTACCTGAAATCTGGTTAGACCACCCTAAAATTCACATTTTGGTCTATTTTACAATAAACTGATTAAACCCGGGTGACCATTCACACCCGTACTCAATGGATGGTTGCGACTCCAAAATAATTCGATCAACCTATGGTCCACCCGACAGTGAGGTGATCACAGCTGGCGACTCCGCTGGGGACTTGAGGGTTTAAGCCACGGTTCAATTTTATTTGGCTAATTAAGGAATTGTTTTTCGATCTGTAAGTTTGTTTTATTTGATATTGGTTTGATATATGTTTTTGTGTGTTTTTATGGTTCAATTTAGATAAATGTGGTTCAATTTCCTTTAATGATTATTGTCACGTCCTGAACCCATTACTAGACCAGAACGGTCTATTGGCAACCAAGGACATGACCCTCGATTTCCACAATGGGAGATCGACGGTCTACATCGCAATATTCTTCTCAACTTTTAAACAATAAAGAAATAATGCGATAAAAGCAACTA
>JAUPMG010102953.1:0-10161 GCA_031762675.1 Pachysandra terminalis | reverse complement strand
GCATTCGGGTGGTTAATGTGAGCGATGATTCCGAGCTCCGATAAGAAATCGCCGACCCGGTCCTCCTCTTCTTTCTCTTTCTTTATAAGCCTCTTCACTGCTACAAGCTGACCATCTGACAAGCACCCTTTGTACACTTCTGCATGTCCTCCTTTTCCAATCAAATTTTCTATGCACCCAAAAAAAATAAAAAAAAAATAAAAAAAAAAAACCTTTAAAGGATGATACTTAGTATAAACAACAGATTTAATTTCAAATAGCATTAAATTTTTTTATCAAATTAAGGCTGCTTTTTCCCCGGCTTATATAAGTGCTTATTTCAGCTTATAGCTTATTACAGCACTTTATAAAATTAAAAGTGCATTTGGTAACACCTAATGGGTACGTGCTTACCCATAAGCAGTTGAGGAAGGCAACCCATAAGGAGAAGCTATTGAGAACAGCTTCTCTTATCACTTATGCGAGAAGTTGTTTCCAATCTTTAATAATATTTTTATAATACTTATTGTACCCCTAAACTTTCATAAACACTTAAATAAATTTTATTACTTTTCATAAGACCTATTTTACCCCTACTTTCATAAATACTTAAATAAATGCATTTACCCAATGCTATTTTCCTCAAGTAAGCAGTTTATTGTTGTCATATATAAGTGCTCCCATTGAGCCACTTATCCAGTGAGTGCTTATCCAAAAGCACAAGCCGGGCTAAACGCAGCCTTGGACCAATCTGATTATCCAACCCAATTACGACCCAGCCCAACTGGGCCCAACGTCCAGCCCTATGAGCTACAGCAACCGGTAAGTGCCGGTCACGTAGATGTCACCATGCAGCATTCAAGAGGGAGTAGTCTCACGTTCACGTTGACCGAAACTCGATCAGTCAAAAAGTCTTCAAAAGGAAGTCTGATTGGCCGCCAAAAATGCTCCAATCAGGGCAGCTTTCTGACCGTTGGCAACTTTGGACCCCACTAGGTTGTATTTTTTTTGTTTTTTTTGGTGGAATCCCCACTAGGTTGTAGAATATTAATCAGGCATGCAAGCAAAGATTAGGATATTATAGCCCGCATTGTACCCTCTTTTCCTACACTAGCGAGCATCTTGCTGATGGAATCCTATCCGTTTGATCAGTATAACATCATGGAATTAAATGTAAGTAAATATGACCATACATTCAAATGGGACCCACTGAATTCCTTTGATCATTGTGCCCTAAAAAGGCTTTGGATTAGGTGGTTTATCAAGGGTATTTTGGTCAATTCAAAGAACAATAGAACTTTTGAATTTTTGCAGCAAAGACAGTAAATGAAGAAGAAGAGAAGATTAGAAACAGAGGAAGCTCAAATTGTTTTTACTAACCTGGATTGAAATCATCGGTAGCGTTCGCGAGCTCCTCGTAATCAAAGCTCCTCCATGAAGGTTTCGGAATAGAAGATTCTCCAAAATCAATTTGATCATCAGCGCTGCGAATTCGAGCCAATTTCCTTCGTAAATTACTCGTCAATGTCTCAGATCTCGATAACGACGGTATCGAAGAAAACCTTCTTGTTGATTTCTTCCTTATCGCATCAATCAAGTTCCTCCAATGTGAACCGTTTGATTCCGGGACCGAAGGTTGATGAAGTTGAACAATTAGTTTCTCTGTAGAACAGCTGCTGCTGCTTCTGCTGCTGCTGCAGCTACTGTTGTCTGAATCCACACCCAAAATAGGAATCTCCAAAACCCCTCTTGGGGAGCTATGATCTTCATCACAACCCATTATTTTCGCACAATCATGAGATTCTGTTTCTGGGTTTTCCTGGGTTTCTCCACTTTCTGCATAAACCCAAAATAAAAAATACAAATAAAAAGAATTCATCCAGACATTTACTTGAAGAAAAAAAACAAAACTGAGCTTAAGAAAAATTTCCAAAATTACCTTCTGCAGAAGTCATTTAAGCCTCCTGGGTTTCTGGTATTAATTTAATTCCAATCCTTGCTTCTCAATCTCTGTTACTGGAAGCTCGAAACACAAGATTCAACCAGGAACAACAAGCAATCTTTTCTTCCATTTTAAAAAGGGAGGAAGAGAGAGAGGAAGAGTAGAGACGAAGAAGAGGGAGATAAGAGAGAATAAAACTTAAGAAGGTTTTCCTTGCAAGGCGGTTGTTCTCAAAAAGCACAGGAGAGAGAGAGAGAGAGAAGAACTAGCTTCAGAACGGTTGGATTCTGTGCTATATTTATACGCTAAATATTTGTATGAGTGTATCTACTCTGTATTTTACATTTACATCGGACCGTAGATGATGTGAAATTCCATCTAAGCCGTCTAAATAAGGGGATTGTCCTTTTCTCTTATTCGCTTTTACTTCCGTGATTGTTGCCATAACAAACGCTTGCAGCCCTGAAGACCCATTCATGACCCCAGGCAAACTAACTAACTAACTTGGGGCTTGGGACTGGGAGGTCTTATCAATAAGGGCATTTTCGGTACTGAATATGGCTGGAGGTCCCACCTTGATATGTCAGAAACTTTTGGACGGCTAGATGATGATGATGTAGTTTCTTTCGTAGATTAGATGGTGTACCACCTGATCTAAATGGTGGGTCCCAGTGTTTGAGATTTGAAAGTGAGACCAATTAAAGAGCTTGTGTCGGAGTTCTCAGTTGGTTGGTTCGACCGTTCGAGTAATTTTGAAATTTCAAGCACATGTTATTGTTGCTTATTGAAAATGACAATGTAGGAGGAAGTATGGTACATGTACAAGTAGGGTGCAACTCGGTTTGGTTTGGGTCAGGTTGATCTCAACCCAACCCCAAACTGAGCTCCTTGAAGATCAACCCAAATCTAACCCAACCACATTTGAAACCCGAATTATAAAACCCAAACACCAAACTAATTTTTTTTGTAAACCCTAAATCCAACCTAAACTACAATTTCGGCTTGGTTTGGGTCTGATTAATTCGGGTTGATAAGATAAGCACAAGCATAGCTTGAGTCATATAATTGGACTTAAACCAACCTGAACAATGTGCAAATACTTAAATTATGAAATTTTGGAGGGGTGGTATAAAGTCTCGGGATCGGGGACCAATCCGATCCTGGCCAATCCTGGTCCGAATCGATCCCAATCTAGACCAACAGTACCGTCTAATCTGGATTCGATACAAAAGTGGATTGCCTATTTTTTTTTAAAATTATTTTTTTTAGATCAATCGGTTCGATTGTTGGACCAACGTTATTGTTCAGTACCGAACCTGTCCAGATTGATACCATCTGGACCATCCAATTTATAAATTTAAAGAAAAAAAAAATAGACATGTTGTACCGATCACCAGACTGATTGTATCGGCTAGTCTATACCAGTATCGGTTGTACCTGTCTGGTCCAAAGCCTCACAATACACCAGTTGTATCATGGCTTGGGACCAAACCGGTTTTGGTCGATCCCAGTACAGACCAAATCGGTCCAATCTTGGTACAAACCGGATCGGTCCAATCCTTGAAACATTCGTTTTTATAAGCCCGTAAATTTTATTCTAAAATTCACATACATCTAACATATCTATTATATATTTATGTATTATATGTATATTATTAACCAGGTTAATTCGGTTTGGATTTCGGGTTGGGTTGGGTTACCCGAAGTTCTAACCGAAAGCCGGACCAAATTAATCCGAGTTGCCTTTGTTCAACCCAAAACCAATCGAAAGTGATATAAAACCCAACCCAAAGTCGAGCTGAGTCGGTTTGGCTTCCGGTTAGCCCAACCCAAGTTACACCCCTATTTTTACATGTGAAGTGATCACACACACCAAAAAAATAATTATGAATCACACCCGTCCAATATGAAGACTTTATTCTTTCTTTTACTTTTGTTTTAACATGGAGCAATGAAGTATTCAGTTATTTGGCTTAACCAATCCATATAAGCAAGGAATCATTACGTGAGCAAAAACCAGAAGAATACGTAGTACTATAATACGATTAGTTAAATAATAGTAGTGAAGGAGACAGAGAAGTGGGTGAACTAAACCGTTAATGAAATAAACTCACAATACCAACCTCACCACAACGTCCACTTCACTTAGAAATGGACGTTTAACTGAAACTCTTAGTCCTTATAGGGTCGTCTGCCTCAAAAGCCGTCCAAGTCAACACCTTTGGACAGCAATCTACCCGTGTTAACACCTTTCGTAACTTCCCTTAGTATATAGGGTAAGTGATGTAGTGGGCCTTAGATGATTACGTGTGGCTTGTGCAACTTCACTTGGTAGTTCTGACCCACAATTCTCGGCGGATTTGGTACTCCAAATTTTAGGTTGGGAAACAACCCAAGCATTCTACTTTTTTTTCCTTCAACCCGGCCACAACAGCAAGTGTCTTTGCGCGGACAGAATCGACATATCCCTCCGAATCCCTGAAAACAATCCCCGACTCTAGAAGGACCAAGATTCCTGATAAAGGAACCATCAAAATTCATTTTGATAATTTCTATCAAAGGAGGGGTCCAACACTCTGGCCTGATCGCTAGCTCAAAGGTGTTGAATGAATAATGGTAGCCTAGTGCGTGGTAATGTCGACTATGTGTACGCTTTTGAACTCTGGCCTAACGACCAACTAGGTGGCAATGAAAAAACTACATGCATCAATAATGTGTTGAGGGCTTGCGACTCTATCCTTAAATATCCTCATATTTCTTTTCTTTCAAATCTTCAACAACATTGCATGGAACAACGCAGGGTACATCGTCTTCCCCCTCCTTTTCAATCTGGGAAACCTCCATTGCTCCAACAACAGCAACTGAATCCTTTGAGGCATGACCCAAATAGCCTCCGCTTGCTCAATGAAATATCCCCATATCCGTGTCGCCACCTCAATGAAGAAAAATATGATCCGACTCGCTATTCCTCTTGCACATGATGCAGATATTAGGAGAGATCACACAGTCCTTTCGTCTTTTTTGAAGTATATCACATGTATTAATCTTATACCAGATGACAGTCCAAACAAATGCCCTAACCCTAAGAGGAACAAAAGAAACCTTAACGAGGTTGAAAGGAGCAGCGAGAGGGGCATGAAGACCCCGGACAACAGATTAGAATGACCCAGTGAAAAATGACCCATTAGATTCAAGAGCTCAAATACAACTATCAGACCGCCGACACAAATGAAAGCGCATTTCCAGAAGTATAACAGATTAGCAAGTTCACCTAACTCCGCAGATTTAAGGTCTCATCTGAACTGGATATTCCATTCTAAACCTAAATGGGACCAAAAAAGAACATCAGAAGCTATCAGATCCGACTCTCTTATTATTTGCAAATGACGAGGATAACAAGATGCCAACAAAGACTCCTCCCACCAAACATCCTTCCAAAAGAGAATACAAGCCACATCCCCTATACGTGCTAAATTTCCACACCCACTTATCCAACAAGGTCTGGTTGTGTGACCGAATGTTTTTCAAATTGAGTCCTTCATCTTGCTTGCTTTTGCACACTAAATCCCAATTCACCAGATGATGCTTCCTACTCCCCCTCATTTCCCTTTCCCAACGGAAGTCTCTCAACTGGCTTTCCTTGTTTTATTACCAAATGGTAAACCTAGATATCTAATGGACCACTCTTCAACCCTACACCCTAACATCTCGGCAAAACTCTCAATCTGACGCCCATCCAAATGGATTCTCGCTAGGCTACTCTTTTTCATGTTGACCTTCAACCCTGATATCATTTCAAAGCATTTAATGATTGACTTAATGCAGTAGATTTGCACCTCATTTGGTTCTAAGAATAAAATCATATCATCCGCAAACTAAAAGTGTGAAACACTCACCTCGTCCCTCCCAACCATAATGCCTGATATCAAACCCATCTCCTCTGTCCTAGATAGGAAACAACTAATTAAGGATGTCACCCACTAGCGTAAATAATAGCGGTGACAATGGATCACCATGTCGAAGACCCCTATATGAGTTAAACCCTGAACGCCTCCATTGAGGATAAAGGATGACATATTCCTCACGCATGCCCCAAACCATTTTCTCCACCTATTCCCAAAGCGTTTCCACTCAAGGACATCTAAGAAATGCTACTCTACCCTATCATAAGCTTTTTCTTATATCCAATTTACAAACCATGCATATACCCTCTCTTCTTCTCATGGGCCTCTCCTCAACTATATCATTTGCAATCAACACACTTTCCAAAATTTGACAACTAGAAATGAAGCACTTTGATTGAAAGACACGTCATCCCCAATGACACACTTCAATCTCGTAGCAAGAACCTTGGTAATCTTATATAGACTTGATACAAGACTGATCGACTTGAAATCCATAAATTCTTTTGTCCCTTTCTTTTTCTTCGGGATCAACACCGGTCAATTGCCCATTTCTTCTTCTTCGGGATCAATACCAAAAAAGTAGCATTTGTGATTTTATTCACTATCCCATTCTCGGAGAACTCCTTGAAGACCTCAATGACCTCTGTTTTGATCCTCCTAGCATTCCTGAAAAAAAAAAATCAAATCGTATTGAATCCATCTGGACCTAGCGCCTTATCCCTCTTATTCTTCCAAACCACCTTATTTATTTCGTCCTCAAACTCTCTCTCCAACCACTCTCTTTGCTCTTGTGTTATTCTACTGCCCCAAAGTTCCTAACTTAAAATCCCGACTATAGTTCCAACTCATACAAGGAAGGGTAATATGACCCCAAAGCACCCAGTATCCGATTGGTATCCTTAACAACCTCCCCATCCAAAAGAATCTAATGCGAAATCTGTCATCTAGCTCTTCCATTGGCTACTTTATAGAAAAATGGTGTATAGTCCTAGACTTCAGCCTCCAACTAATCTCCTCCTATCTAAGCCCTCCTGATACGCCTTTCTCTCCTCCAATTACTCCCTACCAAGGAATCTAACATGTTCCAACTCAACTAATATCCCTCTTCCTAACATGCGCCAAACCGAACACATTCTTATTCCTCTCTTTTATCTACCCTTCAAGAATTGGAGAGACTGCATGAAATGGAAACCATCCCACTCAGAAGCCCCCACTCACCACTCTTGACCTTATCCTTAAAACTTAGGTGAAAGAGCCACATTTTGTCAAAGCGAAACGACGTTCAGCCGCTTCTAGGTTTTACAACTAACACCATAATCGGCCAATGGTCAAAGGACACCTAAGGTAGCAATTTTTGGACCAGGTTGGGAAACAATGCGTCCCACTCAACCGACCCAAGATATTTGTCTAACTACATTGGACTATGTTATCCAGACCGCTAGACCTTGTGTACTACCATCCCACAAAAGGGAATCCACTAGACTATAACGGTACGGCGAACTGTGTTATCCTGACTGCTAGACCTTGTGTACTGGCCACCCACAAAAGGACAGTTCACTAGACTATAACGGTTAATGAATTCTGAAAACTGCTGCATGCTCCTAGTGGTTCTCCCACGACTACTCTTTTCAACGGGGTACCGAACCACGCTAAAGTCCTATAAGACACCAAAGACCATCCTATTCCCCTCTCACCCTATCAAGGTCCTAGAAAATATTTCTCAACATGTACTGGTTTGTACCGTTGATACCGGATAGAAGCCACTTTGGACCACCCCTAACACTCGAAAACCTAATAGATAGCAAGAACCCCCCTCTCTTAAGAAAACGATTCTCGAAAACCTAATAGATAGCAAGAACCCCCCTCTCTTAAGAAAACGATTCTTAAGAGAGGGGACTTCTCAAGCTATCCCTCTCCCAATCCTCAATTCTCATAATTTTGAATTTAAAAAATATAAAATAATTTATTTAATGGTCCCTCTTTCTAAGCATTCTGTCCATGCTTCTCTCTTTTTCCTAATAGAACTCCTCTCTTTGCACAACTTCTCCTCTCTCCTATCTCTATTTCCAAATAAAACTCGCAAGTCTCTCCAAAACAAAAACTTGTCCCAATGCATCCCTTGCCGACATGCATTCTTTAGGCCGATTGGCATGACTTTCCAACAGTAGCTCCCTATGGCCCATGGACATTTAAATGCTGTTTTGGCCACATCTTCCTCAACAATGAAAATCTGGTTGTATCTCAAATGTCTGTCCATAAAAGACAAAAGCTCATGCTCTACTGCCCCATCAATCAAGAGATTAGCCACGGGCATAGGCTACTCGTCTTTAAGAGTTGCTAAGTTAAGATTCCTGAAATCTATGCATACTCTTCGCTTGCTGTTTATTACCAATACGACATTCAAAAGCCAATCGGCATATCTAATTGGATGTCAAAAAATAATTGGAATTTAGATTTTTTTTTTTCATTATGAGAAATGGGGATGTCGCAAGGAAGACGGGAATGGTATAAAAATAATTTTTTTTTTTTTAGTTTTTATTTTTATTATTGCATAAAAAATATAGGTGGTATATCCGACCGGACCAATTGCCACGTCTTTTGAAATCCTTGGCTAGAGAATTGCAATTAAAAAACGTTGCCTGTGAATTTGACAGCTTCAAAAATAGCCTACAATTGAATTGTGGAATTCATGTAAAAATGGAATTCCTATTCCTTAATGCACTCCCAAACATAAAAATTAGAATTGGAGGCCCCAATTCCACCTTCAATTTCACGTAGAATTCAAATTCCAATTCCTTAATGCACTCCCAAACAGAAAAATTGAAACTGAAGGCTCCAATTCCACCTTCAATTCCATAAACCAATATACCCAACTCATGAGTTTAATTAGATTTGTAATTAATGGGCTTGAGGCTCATGACATAAAAGTATTATTGGACTGAACCGAGCTTTTACTAAGCCAAACCTGAGTCCAAAAATGTTGGTGAATTGAGTTTTAACAAGCCTGAGCCTTACTCAAGATTTACGAACCCAAACAGAGCTAGGAACCGGCTTTCTTACAGCCCTACTAAAGAGAGCTTCTATTACAATTGAGATTAAAAAATACTAACATTCCTAGCAAAAATCCTAATCCCTTCAGAACAAGAGACTTGCTATATTATGATAAACATAGAATTACGTCGAACTAAGAGACATACACACTAACAGCAGCAAACTAAAACGGGTTTTTTCATTGCTGAAGGGTCAACCTAACCAGACATGAGTTGATCACTCTGAAACACTAAATCAAAGCAAGGCAGTAAAGATTAAGAAAAGGAAATAGAAATCAATCAAGTTTCTACCTCCAGCGATATCATTTTGGCATGTGGATAACACACCGCAAACATTTCCCTTCTTTCATAAGGTCAAAAGCTTTGTTGATATCCTCAAATGGTAGATTATGAGTGATGAGCTCATCGATTTGGATTTCCTGTGTATAATATTATAAAATTAGTGACTAACTCTCCTGCCGGAAAAGTTTTCTTTCAAAGGAAAATAAAATGACATATACCTAGGTAGCTAGTTTATTGTATTCTATCTTCACCAAGAGTACTTCAGAAGGAATAACACAAATCAATGACAGAAACACATGAAGAATAGGCTTTAAATATTCCTTCAATAAAGAAATCTGATTCAAGTCTCTTCAGAGATACCCGGATCTCTATTTAGAAGGAATAACACAAATCAATGACAAACACACATGAAGAAATAGGCTTTAAATATTCCTTCGATAAAGAAATCCGATTCAAGTCTCTTCAGAGATACCCAGATCTCTATTTAGAAGGAATAACACAAATCAATGATAGAAACACATGAAGAATAGGTTTACATATTCTTCGATAAAGAAATCCGATTCAAGTCTCTTCAGAGATATCCGGATCTCTATGTACCCACTGTAGCCATGTTTGACACAAATCACATGACACGGCATGGCTTTGGGTAAGAGATACATGTTTGACACCATCAAATCCATGCTCACCTTTTTGACACGAATTTTTGTTAGATTATCCACCTAGATCTCCGAATGCACACCTAACGTTTAAGAGGTCATTTTAAGATGGTTAAAATTTGTGTTCTTCCATATACATTTGGACTTATAAATTGCCATGTTTCAAGTTTACAAGTTCATCATTCTATGATTGAATGCTTTATTGCTCAAGTATAAATAATAAAATCTGTATAGAGCTAGCTTAACTGTATCCTTAGTTTTTAATGGATGAAGTGTCCATGTCTCTGATAGGTGGACCCTTCTTAGAAAACTCTGCATATCCTAATATATGAGGGTTAGACGGATTT